>JAADVT010000421.1:0-27276 GCA_023335895.1 Pythium rishiriense
AAGTAGCCCATGAACATGGACTTGCCGATCCCTACATCGAAAACTGTCTACGTTAGCACCAGAACACTAATGTGTTTTGGAAAAACGACATAACCCTATCGACGCACCTGGTGTTCCAGTGATCGTCACGCCTCTGGCATATCCGCCAAACAGCTCGAACACGAGCGCGTAATACTCGTCATAACACTCGCGGACGAAATAGTTTGGTTGCAGGAGCGTGTGCTCCGTCGGCACGATCATGGGGAACGGCTCGATCTCGCTTCCCGACTCATCACCGTCCAGTCCGCCAGACAACGCACTCACCCTTGGTAGCTTACTGACAGGGACAGCGGCGTCCACCGCCGTGTCAGTCTCCATCATCTCTGCCGACCGCTTCTTCTCACTCATTTGTTCTCAGGAGAAGAAAGATTCGTGAATGCCACTTTACTCGCTTATGGTTCCAAAGCGGAGGTATTCCTGATGGGAGGCGACGTCGAGGCTGTTTGTGGAGAAATCTATGCCCCACGATCTGGAACGTGTCGCAGGTGAGCCGTACGTGATGGTTCGACTCTTACACGACGATCGGCGTGGTCCGCTGGCCCCCAGCACCCGACACCTCGCCGCATCCCTCGTGGAACGACGCGGGGGCGGAAGCGCCACTAGTTTATGGATGATTCGGGGGCTCCCCCGTCTCGGCGTCGAGATGACCTCGCGGGCTTCTGCATCAGCATGCGTCGCACTATCCGTGCCGTCTCGAAGTGAGTGCCACGCCGAACTGGAACAGACGCGCGCCTTCCTCGTCTTGAGTCAGTGGAGGTTTTGAGGAGCTGTTCGAAAATCCTGATTTCAGCCAATCACAGAGGGTAATTGTCGATTTGTAGCCAACCAATGATACTGATTTTTTTCGAAGAGTTGCAAGGACAGCCAAACAAACGACTGCATCAACGCCATGTAGCTTTTCTCTCCACAGTTAATACTTATACCTTGGCTTTCGGTCTACTCGACGCTGGCGCGGACGAGGGCGAGGGGCACGTCCGCGGCCACGCCAGTCTGCTACCATATATACCACACCTTTGTCTTCCTAACTAGCTCCACACACTGGGGGGAGGGATTATTCCTCCTTCGTTTCTTCTCTGGCTCACTTGTTTGTTCTCGTTCGGCGAGGTGAGACCGCTCACCGCTCGAGCACGGTGCTGTCCTCGCTGCCGAGGCTGCTCATCAACTGGACCTCCTCGATCTCCTCCTCTGCTTCCTCCTCCTCCTCCTCCTCCTCCTCCTCCTCCTCTTCGTCATCGTCGCCGTCTTCCTCGTCGTCGTCGTCGCCTTCCTCGCCAATGGACACGAGGCCGTAGAGAAAGTCAAAGTCCACTTCGTTCGACTCGCGGCGGTGCGCGATGATCTGGTTCACTTCGGCCTCGACGTTGAGCATGTTTTGCTCGGCGCAGCCGGCGTTGTTGAGGATCTGCTCGCGCTCGGCCGGGTCGAGGTACCCTTCCTCCATGTACGATTGGCGGCCCACGCGGCTGCACCCCACACAAAACGCGCGTCAGTCCCCCCAGTCTGTGATGGCCTGTCGCCAGGCGTGGTAATATACGTACAGGTCCTCGCGCTCGAGCTCCCACGAGTCGAGGCGGCGGCGCGACCGCGAGCGCTCGGTCAGCGACATGCCGACCGGGATGCCCCCGGACGTGACCGTGGTCGTGAACACGGTGGGCTCAAACTCGACAATGTCGGCCGACTCGAACGACACGCGGCGCCGCTTGGAGCGCTTCGTGGCATTCGCCGTCTCGGGCGTCGACTTGCAACGCTTGAGCCGGCCGGTGGTCGTGGCGACCACGTTGGTCGTGTTGGCGTTCTCGCGGTCGTCCGTGGGGGCGTCGCTGGTGGAGGACGCGGCGGCGTCCGCGGTCTCCAGCGCCTTGGCGGTCGGGGAGGAGGACGTCGCCGTCGCGACGCTGGACGGCGCCGGTGGAATCAGCACGGCCGTGGTCATATCTCGCGCGCTTGTCTCGCCACGGAACAGATCAATCTCGGGAGAGCGTTCTCTTCCAGAGAAGCGGTCCCTGGAGGGGCAGCTGGTGCTCGGCCGCCCCGTCAGTCATTCTTCCACAGCCACCCCACCCAGTTCGAATTCAAAAAGGATCCAATCAGAGAACAAAGAACACCACGAATAGGGGACGGAGACTTTATATAACCAATCAGAGAGCTGGATTGCTCCGAATATGTGCACGAAGGCAGCCATTTTGGACCGAAACGGCACGGATTTGAGCCCCCCATTCTGGCCACCGCCAGGTGTGGCAAGGCAAAACGCAGGACTGAGTCCAGCAGTGAACGTGACGGGCGGATCTTCGGGGCAGCGGAAGCTCAGCACGGACGTTGCTGACACCAAAGGATCCATGATGGTCATGGGCGACCCATTGTGAATCTCCGCGGAGGATTCTCGCCCACCAGCGTCAGAGAGCGCTCTCGTTGGAGCAAGCCACCGGAGCGTTCTGTACTGTAGAGTGGCGTGGCACACATTTCGGTTTCGGGGACCGGTGGTGGCCACAACTCCTCCCGGGAGAGCAAACGGTTTTCTCGTTTTCGCCGTGTTTCCAGGCACACTTCGCCACCTGGAGTGGCAGTACATGTAGGTAGAGCACACGCGCGTACTGTACGTGATGTACCTATACCGTACCTAGGTAATTCGTTGGTGGGTCGGTCGCAGGGCGCCCAACGTTTCACAAGGCCAATCTCGCAAACTCGCCGACATTTTGGAGGCCTGGACATATTGCGTCCACGTGTTGGTTCCCCTCGCCCCCATAGTCAACATGAGCAGCACGAGTGATGATGCGGGACGTGGCGACAGCGACATGTGTGTGGAGACCGTAATCCGCGACCCAAACAGCTTTGCAGAGCGGCCGTTGGACGCATCAACATGATGCCGCTCGCGACTTGCTTCGAAAGTGTATGTCGCGATCTGCTCCTTTCACTTGTGACCAGAGCGTAGGTGGGTGAGGAAGGGAAGGGGCTCGCGGAACCAATGTCGCGATGTTTGTGCGGCGCCGGAACCGCCTCGATGCACAAACAAGCCTACCTGTCGTGCGATAACTAATTTAGGTGATACTCGACAGGAAAGAATCCTGTGCACGGTGTGGGCCTCTGGACCAATCGATCTATGTAGCCGAGCAGAAGGAGCTGCTCTTCCCTCCCGCACAAGAGCAGATCCGCCAACACAGTATTTGCAGTCACTTGTGGTGCCGAGTGGAACAATTTTTCATCAGAAGAGCAAACCCGTGCGTCGGCACCGAAGACAAAAGTCCCTTGCCGACTCAGAACGTCGTCAGAAACGTTCGCTGAGGCCAGCGTCGCGCTTAATGTCACACGGGCCGGCGCCTCGGAAAAGCCCCTTCAGCTCATACATTTTTGACACCCGCCGCCGTGCATGCTGCTGAGAGCGATTGCGCGTGTGCGCTTTCCCAGGTGCAAAGTGGTCTGTCGCATTGCGATCTTTGAAGGCAAGCGTCAGGCGAGTCGGCGGCGCTGTAATCAGGTGGGCCACGGTCGAGTACAAGAGTCAGAACCCACAGGGTGTTCTCATCCCACACACACAGTGTGATCATCACCCAGACCTGCTCCGGCGACACGTTGACTGGTCTGGTTTCCCACAGACACGTTTCACTGCCCAGAGCTCGTGGAGGCACAACTCGGCGCACTGTTAGACAGCGAGAATGTGGGGAGCAGCGGAGACGGCGTTTTGGTTCTGCTTGTGTCGAGTCGGAACTGCTCGGCGCCCAAGATCGTTTTCGCAATAATCACACAGGTTCCCACACAAGGTTGGCTCGGGGTTTTCACTCCACGAGAGTAAACTTTCAGTTTCTGTTCCCATCTGGAGCGAATCTTCAAGGGACTTGTTGGTCGCGTGGCTGCAAACGGCACACCAGCTGGGGGAGAGAAGGGGAGGATGCGTGGAAAAAGTCGGCCTGGCTTTGTGCCTGCCCCGTGCTGCACTTTTTGATTGTCACTTCGGCCAAAACGTAACTACCTTTGAGATCCGATATTTCGAACGAGTCATGAAATGAGCCGCTGCTCTCTTGCTGTTTTACGGCTGACACACTCTATGGGAGAGTGACCCAGGAAGTCAGCAGCCACACACACCACGGGACTGGGAAAATCCAGTCCAGCCGCGTTGGCGACTCCATCTCCCCCGTTTCAATCTCCAGTCCGCGATGGCGGTTCGCCTCGTGGATCCCACTTGTGTTCCAGCGCCTCCCATCTTCATCCCGCAGTCCACGAATGTGAACGAGTCGAGTGTCGCGACCAAAGGCCACTTTCACAACCCATTCGCGTCCACCGTGTTACGCTCAACTGTTCAGAACAACTTTGATCCCACAGGGGTCCACGCCAAATTTTGTCGTCTTCCACGAGGCTCTGCTGGCAGCTCCACCGGCAATGTACATGTACGTCGAAGGAACTGAGAGAGGACGACGGATATGGGCGTGGGGTTTTCGAGCAGCAACCAGGTTTCTTCCGCTCTTTTTTGCATAAACATGGAGAGCGTTCTTCAAGTGTGCTGTTGGTGAAGAACAGAGTGAGCAAGCCGAGATCAAACTTCACAGTGTATGTGCGTTTTTGCCGTTGGTGCCTCTTCTCTCCGCAGTTTCCCCCACAAAAAGGAAACCCGCGGCTCTTCTTGGCACAATGGGAGTCTTGCTTCATAAACGAGCCATCTGGAAAAATCGGGATTTTGGCACTGTTCTGCCACCTTCCTAGAACCCTAGCCCGAATTCGAGACATTGCTCTTTTGCCGGCGACTCGTTCTCTCTCTCTGTCTGTTTGGGAGATGTGAGTTTGGGGGCCAAAAAGGAGAGGTGGAGAACAAAACAGGGAGGGGGGGCTCTTTCTGCCGGGGACAGAGAGAGTGCGCGGCGCGGCTGGGGCGAAAACTCTCACCTGCATCGACGCTGTCTTTTGGAGGAGAAGGAGTGGACCGACCACCCACCCGGCGACCTGTTTTGGCCTGTGCGCGCACGCCGCGGTCGCGGCGAAGGGGGGGAGGGGGGAGGAGGGAAAAGGGGAGCGAGATGCAGGTCCGATCACAAAGCGTTATTCGGCAATTTGCTCTCGCGACCCCAGAACCAGTTCGCCCGCCCCCGTTTCGTCCCCCACTGCCGTGACTGCTCGCCATGTTGTTCCCGCGATTGTTCGGCTCTGGGGGGAACCAGAACAACCCGCCGGCCAATAATGGGGACGTCGTCCCCGCCGAGGTGCCGGCTCTTCAGGCGCCGTCGCTACGCGACTTTGGCACAATCACGCTCGCGCCGCCGGCGCCGCCCGCGCAGCGCACGCACCACGAGCTCCCGCGTCTCCAGATCCCGCCGCTGTCGCTGCGCCAGCCGCTGCAGCCGCAGCAGCCGCAGCTCCACTGGAAGGCCGCGGCCGTGGAGCAGCCGCCGGCGCCGCCGGTCTCGCGCATGCGCATGGTCGCCAACTTTTTCTCGTCCGAGGCGCGTCAGCAGCAGCAACAGCAGCAGCAGCAGCAGCTCCAGGCGCCGCCGCCGTCCGGGGGCATGCTCCCGAGCTTCAGCGAGATCCTCGCGCGCACCAAGCAGCTGTACATCCACCCGAGCCAGTCGACCGAGGTCACCGCCGGCGGCGCCGACGAGGACATGGAGGACGCCGACCGCATGAGTCTGAGCGAGCGCATGAGCGTGGAGAGCGACATGTCGATGAACCAGGCGCCGCTCGAACCCAACTACGCCGCGGCGCGGTACGCGCTCCAGCCGCCGGCGCCGATCGACGTGTCGTACTCGATGGACGAGTACGACGACAACGGCATGGACACGCCGTCGAGCCCGTCGGGCTCGATGTCCCCCATGAGCCAGTCGGGGAAGCTCAGCAAGCGCCGCGAGCGCTGGACCGAGGACGAGCACGCCCGGTTCATGGAAGGCCTCAACCGGTACGGCCGCAAGTGGAAAAAAATCCAGGGCTTTGTCAAGACCAAGACCGCCGTCCAGGTGCGCACCCACGCGTATGGGTACTTTGCCAAGCTGCTCCGCAACATGCCCGAGGACGACGCCGCGTGGGAGCTCGCCGAGGAGATGAGCTCGTTGCCCGGTGCTGTGCTCAAGGGCCCGTCGAGCGGCAAGCGCCGCAGCGAGCCCAAGACGGACGAGGCCGGTATGGACATTCTGCGCCGCTTTGTGTTTTCCAAGAAGAAGACGGACGCGCCGGCCAAGAGTGAGCTCGCCGGCTCGTCGGTCGCGCTCGAGACGTCGGAGAACGCCCAGAACGTCAGCCTCGCCGCGCCGCAGCAAATGTGGGGCTCCCAGGAGGGCTGGAACCTCATGGAGTCGCAGGCGTCGTCCGTCATGCTGGACCTCAAGCGCCAGCGCATCAATTGATCGTAGATTGGTGTCGCCGTTCCTGTGTGTATCGTCGTCAGCCCCCACCCTCACGCCCCCTCCCAGCCCCCCATCGCCAGCCAGTCGAGACGCATCGCCTGGCTGAGATGGTGGTGAGAGCTGGATGTGCCGGCAGGGTCGGGCCAGTTTTAGGTAGGACCCCCTCACATGAGCTCGTCGCGCAGACGCGCATGTGCATTTTTTTTCTCTTCTTTCTCTTTTTCAGGATGAACATAAATCAAAATATTTATTACTGTGGAGATCATGATGTACGGTAGGGAGTTGTGATGACGGAGGAGAACGATTGTTCTGGAGAAAAGTTATGGTTCTCCGCGCGGGATGATTGAGCCGGAGGTTCTCCTCCGCGTGCGGGTGGCGATTCGCCACTGGCGAAACTGCGCATGGCAAGCGACACAGAGCGGAGGCTCCGCTGAGAGGGGGAGAACCGTTCGTCGGTCACTTGCGACACCCGCCCGCTTTTGCTCTGTGGTGTTTAGACCCGACATGTCCTCAGTCTCGGTCCGCAATCTCCATCTTTGTCTCCGCTTCCTCTTCATCCATGGACGGCTTTGCCGCTTCAATTTCTTTCGAAGCAAGAGAAGGGCGGGCGGCCGCGCTATGCAAGCGCAGCAAGCGCGCGTGTCGCACTCAGTGCGTCATCATTGTCGACGTCGACCGCGCCCCCGGTCTTTACGCGCCGCACTGTGCTCCCGTAGCCAGCGAAATCCCTCCCATTATTGGTGTTGTTTCCCGGCGGACGGGCCGAAAAGCGTCGATGGCCAAAGTGTGTTTGCGAAGTGCCGGCAGGAAAAAGCCTCCCACCGCGCAGATCTTGAAGCGGCGATCTTCCCAGCACCAACATGCATGTACACTCACGCATACTTCACATAGTCGGTGGGCAGACGGACAGCGGTCGGTGTGCGCGTCGGGAACATGCATGCGGGGCGCGCAGACATGTTCCCGACGCAAGTGTTGATGTGCACGCTGGAAATGTTGGTTGTTGTTGGCTAGATGGTCAAAATGGTGGCGAAATAGCCCCCGCCGGACGAATCAGGGTGAACCGTAGCAAACTCATTTACAGCGCGCTGTGTCCAAGTGAAGAAGCTGATCATACCGGTATCATATCGGCAGAATCTACAGTTACCGGTATAAACATCGGTACAACCTTTAACGTGTCGCGCTAGTCGCACCGGAGCTTCTTGTCGTTGCCCAGCAGGTGCTTGACGTCGAGGATCGAGATGGTCGCGAGCGCGTCGATGACCACGTACTCGCGGAGCCCGGATTCTTTGTTGGTCGCGACCAGGCCCGGCTGGGCCTCATCCACGAGCAGCGTCTTGCCCAGGTACCCCTCGGTCACGACGCGCAGCGTGCGCTCGAAGATACTGATCTTGAGGTTGCGCTGGCTGCCGCCGGCCTCCGTGGCCTTGATCGTGGGCTGCCGTTGGGTGAGGTTGGCCACGGAGTGGCTCGTGCTCGTGAGCCCTTTGCTGTAGATCGAGCCGTAGCGTGATGTCTCCACGAGCCCCATGTCCACGGCGCTCGCGACCGGATACCGGAACTTGACGGGCTCGGCCGTGAAGCCCCCACCGTGGAAAATGTAGTCGCCCGCGAGGTGCACGAACGCGCTCGGGCCCGACAGGTACAGCAACTGCAGCAGCGAGCCGATACAAAACTTGGTGCGCCCGTGGCCGTTCACGAGAAGGTCCGGGTCGGACGGCTCGAGCCCGAGCATGCCCGCGGCCAGCAGCCCGTCCCAGCCACTGATACCGTAGCGCCGCTGGAGCAGCCGCATGAGGCTGTTGTTGGCCGCGTGGCGGTACTTGGTGCACAGAAAGCCGACCCCCACGACCTGCCCGCACACGGTGAGGATGCCCAGCAGCGTGAACAGGTCGCAGATGACCTCGCTGCGCCAAAAGCTCGTGATCTGCGGGATGCCCCCGTACTCGCCGACTTTGTACGGGTCGGCGCGCACCATGAAGGTCGTCGAGCCGCGCGCCTGGAGCAGCACAAACAGGATGAAACAGAGCAGCAGGTTGAAGATCTTGTAGGTGAGGAACAGGGACGCGCCGTCGACGTGCCACTCGATGCGCGCCCGCGTCTGGGCCTTGATGATGCGCACGGCGCGCAGGCAGCGCGCGCCGAGCTTGAGCACGACGCGCAGGAGCGTCTGGACGAGGCACATGATCCACGTGATCTTGGTGAGCGCCGCACACAAAAACAGGAAGCTCTCCATCGTGACCTTCATGTTCAGCATCCACGTGCCCACTTGGAGCGTCACGTACGTGAGGCGAATGTTGGCCAGAGCCTCGAGGATGCTCAGGTACATGTACAGCCAGTGGTTCATCCAGATGTCCGACGCCACGAGCATCGATCCCTTGAACGTGACCACGAGCCGGCTGTGGTCCGAGAAGAAGATGGACGCCGGCATGAATGGGATCAAGTACCGCAAGACGCGCCGTTCGCGGGAGTAGCGCACGTCGTTGGGCAAGTATTTGACCGTGCGGTTGTGGAACAGCGCGAGTATCAGACCGCGCAGGATCATGCCGATGGTCACGAGCGAGTGGGCCTGCGTGACGATCCACGTGAACCACCCGGCGGGCGGCAACGCCATGAGTACGTTCGCGCCTTCGTCCACGCCCTGGGACTCGAAGAGACCGTATTTGAGATCACTGTTGCGCACGAGAGGCACCGCGCGGCACTTGCTGGTCTGGATCATGACGTGGTACGCCGCTCCGGACCAGTACGTCTGGTGCGCGAGCAGGTCGGCGTCGAACGGGAACGGCTTGTGCGGGCGCGCTAGGCAGCGCATGAGCGGCACGCCGCGCTCGCCAAAATCCTTGGCCGCACCCACTTGGATGAGCCGGTTCTGCTTGAGCTCGTCAAAGTTGTCGAGTACGTACCGATGGCAGGCCGTCGCGTTGCCGCCGCGGTCGGCGATACACTTGGCGCGCCACGCCGGTTTGACGTTGATCACTTGGCACTGCGGCGCCGAGATGCTGTACACAAAGACCTGCACGCGGCGCGGGCCGGAGCCCCAAAAGTCGTCGTACACGAGCGACATGATGGGTGCCGAGTTCGAGTTGAGGTTGGTGCAGACGCTGCGATACTCGCCAATCGTCCGTGGGTCACGCCGCGGCGCCGTGATGAACCGGTAGTCCGTGCTGATCTGTTCGGGCGGCGTGAGCTTGTCGAGCCGGTAGACTTCAGGCACGGCGATTTCCGAGTTGATCGAGCCGTCACGCAGCCGCTGGCGGATGCCGTCGTAGCGGCCCGTGACGGCCACGACCAGCGGGTTCTCACGCAACCCCGTGAAGAGCGTCAGCCCCGTCGACGCGATGTTGAGCAGGATGAGCAGCACGCGCATGGCCGAGAGCCGCACGGGTTTCTTGCCGCCGCCGTCGGATGCGTAGCGATCGGCGCGCGCCATCCCGTCGAACCCGTTGTCGCCGTCTTCAGAAGTCGAACTGTGAAGAGGTCGATTGGGGGACGAGTGCCGTGTCTGCCATCGCGCCAAGGACGCGTGGCTTAAAATACTCGGCGAGTTCCGGCCATCATATCAAGTGTGTGCCACGGCGAATGCCTTATTAAAGAGGCCGCTCAGAGCCTGAGCGCGCGCTATACAAAGTACCTGGTCAATTTGGCATTGCTGTCCACAGCGCCGTGTCAAGTTGGAACTGGCATTTGTGAGATGTTGAAGTGGCTACGTATTTCGTACTTTATCGAATCCTTCCTATAGTACCATCTGAAATTTCGAGAAAAACGCGCGAAAACTAGCAGTTTGAGAAAAACCTTAAAACCTCACCTCGGTTCAAAACCCCCCCTGCTCTGATTAGAGGCCGCTCTCGCTGTGGGCGGTCTCCCTCCTTTTGTGGCCTCGGTCGGTTGCGATTAGAAGACGGCCTAGAAATAAAGGACCGATCGTCCCGCGAACGGGCACATACATGACCAGCAAAGTGCCGACGGCGGAGGAAGTGCTGGCGCTCGTGTCGGCGGCGGCGTCGGCGTCGGAGCCGACGATGCAGCAGCTGCTGCTGCAGGTCCAGCAGCAGCAGCTGCTCCAGCACCAGCACCAAGAGGCCATGGGCATGGCCATGGACGCGGCCAGCGACATGGAGCTCATGAGCGCCGTCGGCGGCGTCGACGCCGCGGTCATGGCCGCGTCCATGGCGTCCATGGCGGCGGCCACGACGACCACGACGACAAACACGACCACGGCGACGGCGGCTGGCCGCGTGGCGCCGGCCGATCCCGCGGGGACGGCGAGCGCCGAGGTCGCGGCCTCGGCCGGTGGGGCCACTGGCGCGATCCGGCGCAAGAGCATCCCGCTGAGCATGAAGAAGCAGGCGATCGAGTGGATCCTCGGGCCGGGCAAGGGCGTGCCGTCGCGCGCCGAGAAACACTTCAGCGCGCTCAACTGGGACGTGAGCGCGAGCTCGTTCCGCAAGTGGTGGAAGAACCGCGACAAGATCATGAACGACTCGTCGACCAAGAAGCGCATCTCGGGCGGCGGCCGCAAGCCGTACCTCGAGGAGGGCGAGGAGCGGCTGCTGGTGATCGTGATCCAGGAGCGCGCCAAGAAGGACCGCGTGACCCGCAAGTGGATCGCCAAGACGGCGCAGCACATGTTCCAGCGCACCAACGCCAATTTCAAGGCCTCGGAGAACTGGGTCACCAAGTTTATCCGGCGGAACGGACTCACGCTCAAGCGCAGCTACGTCACGTACGACCACAACGACACCGGCGCCGACGGCACGGCGGCCGTGGGGGCGGCCATCGCCGCGAACGGCAGCGCCGCGCAGGCGCTCGGGATCGCGCCGGGCTCGATCGAGGTCCACGACGACGACGACGACGACGACATGGACGACGACGACGACGTGCCCGAGGGCGAGCAGGCGGGCGACCGCAGCGCGGGTAGCGCCGGCGCAGCCGTCGTGGGGCAGGAGCCGGCCGACGCGTACGTGGTTGGGTTTCTCATCGTGTCTGGTTCTGTTCATCTCACAAAAAAAACTGACACTTGTGGTCTATGCTGCTTACAGAATAGTCGTGTGATAGTCGTTCGTGGATGGGACCGGTTCGATGGAGGGGTGGAACCCTGGAGGGAGATCGGAAGCAGGATGGTTGATCAGGTGGGGGAAAAAACAAACAAAAGTAATTCTAGTGTGTGTTGTTATCAGACGGCGTCTTGTGGTTCCGGCGACTTGGTCAGCGCCGGTGGGCGGATCGCGTGGGGCGATAGCATCGACAGGTCCACCTGTGGTGTGGCTGCGGTCGGCAGCAAGTGGCGCTCGAGTCGGCAGCAGCCCGTGAGCGCCAGCAGCAGGCCCCCGGACGTGAACAGCGCGCCGGTCGTGAAGCGCACGGCGCGCACGGCGGCGCACGCTGTCTGGCTCGAGCCACGGAGCCACCGCCAGCTCTTGACGGCCCACACGAGCTCGGCCGTGGCAAAGCCGACCAACACGAGGAACACCATGGCGTGGCACGCGCGGCGCCGCGCGTGGCTCGCTGGCACGGCGCTCCGCTTGCGCAGAATCAAGGCCACGGCCGTCGCGAGCGCGAGCGCGACCACGATCGCGCCGAAGATCACGGCGCTGCCGAGCAGGAGATGGGACGCGGTGGCAGCTTCCTCACACGCAGAGGTTTGGACGGTCGTGGCCGTGCCATGCCACAGCGCGCCACTCGTGGCAGCGAGAACGACGAACGGGAATGCCAGCGCCACACGCTGAGTGGCTGGCGAGCAGCACGAGCAGCGGAGCACCCGGAGCGCCGGTGGGGTCTAGCGCGTGCCAGCAAAGTTGTCGCATTAGCTTGGTGAGTTTGACAGGTCCATGGCACACTCAGCAAGCACATCACCTCTTGGCCGGGGCGGATGCCTCGCACGGCCGCCACGACGCCCATCCCCAGCAGTGCCACGGCCGCGGCGATCCACGCGGCCGCGATGGCCATGGCAACAGCGATGGGCCAGCGCGCCAACTGTGGCTGCACATCTGGGTCCGTGCCACCGACGCTCGCCCACAATCCGAACGTGCCGACCGCGAGTGCCAGCGCCGCGAGTGCCACCAAGAGACCGGCGCCGTTGGCTGCCACGTCCCCCTGCTTGGCGAGCCACGCGCGTGCGCGCGTGGACGAGCGGACGATCCAGAGCGCAGTGCCCGTGGCCACGAGCAGTGCGGCAGAGATCCAGAGAAATGTGGACCTCCGATGGTGGCGGCGTGTTGCGTCTTGTCCACCAGCAGGTGGGAAGGCAGTCACGGAGACTGCCAGGGCCACGGCCAGCGTGGTCCCGACCAGTAGCGTGGCCGCGAGCGCCCGGGTGGTGCCAGGGACGCTGGACTGCTGTGGCGTGGCCATGGCGTTCCGTGGCGTGTTGGCAAGACGTGCATGCCGTGGCACGAGGAGGTGACCAACGGCGTCTGCAGACTTTTTTTTCCGCCCTCGCCAACTTCAAGATCGGAAACTGCCATGGCAACCCTATGAGAACTGATATATGGCGCCGGTCGTTTTTTTGCGCTGCCCGTCCACTGTGCACGAGTTCAACTCACGCCTTTGGAAACGAATATATCTGCCGGTGACGATCCTGAAGCGTCAGTTTCACCCTATATCAGTTCCTGGAGGTTTGGCCGGGGCCTGCCACGTCCCACGTTGGTGCACGGGTGCTTCGAAGGGGACTGTCAAAGGCGTGGAGCTCCGTGAGTGCCACGGCCAGTGGCACTCGCGTTCCCGCCAACGATGCCCGCAAGTCGTCGCCTTCTTGTGAACGGCGTGCAATTTCTTTTACACCAGGTCACTTCCAGTCAAGTGTACAGTCAGTCCCCAAAGCACTTCTTGATGTGTACACTGTTTCCCAACTTCCGATGCAGACAAGAGGCTGGCAAACGTCAATGCACAGTTCGGTCGGTCGGTGAGGAAGTGCCAGGGCAGCCTCTTGGCGACTGGACGCTGTCCGGAGTCTTACGATAGATGAGTGTGTGCTCTCCGGTCGTTGCGCGACGATTCTCCGGAGGGTTCGAGGTCCACCCCACGTCGGGCACTTCTGGATTCTGGACTCGTTAGGGTGTACGCTGGCTTTGCAGGGGCACGGAAAAATTCCTCTTCCTGGACTCTCTTGCCATGTCGTCCGGTCTGGACTGGGGTTCGTCCACCAATCCTCAGCCAACGAGCTCTCCCCATCCGAACGCGGCTCCGTCCGCAAATTTCCGCCGTCGCCCGCTGGTCGAGCGCCTTCGCGGCTGATTCCGAAAACCTTTTCGGATTCAGGAGCGACTCCCCAGGGGCCGCCTCTTGCGCAGATTTCCCGGTGGCATCCTGAAATCCCACGGTGGCAGTGCCCGTGGCAAGGCGCGTGAGCGTGCCAGAGTGATCGGCCGGCGCTGGCGTGCGCGCGTGGTCGCGGGAGTGGCTTTGGGCACTGGCCCGTCCACGCGCGTCCACCGCCGAGCCGCGATTGGAACCATGCAAGCGAACGTGCGTGGCCCGGTGCTGTCCGGACTCTGGACGCCAGTCCAGAGATGCGTGACACGTTTGGCTACTACTTGTCCCGCCCGTATAAGCAATCTCCATACTAAACGCAGACGAGGGCGGCTGTCCTACACGTCTCGTGGCTGGCGAAACTGCCTGCGGGCAGTCTGGATTTTGGGGCCGCGTCCGGAGCGACCGGGCTCTGGACGCGGTCCAGCAAGCGAAGCGTGCGATGTTCGCGGGCCCACACTTCCCAATCCTCCTCGCGCTGGATAATTTTCCCACCGCTTCCTGGTTCCAGCGTCGAACGGGCCTTCGTCCAGAGTCTTGTTCATTCCCACATTCGCCATGAGCAAGCCCGTGCCGATCATCACCATGGACGAGGACGAAGCCCTCGAGCTGCTCCGCGGCTCGGCCGCGCTCGAGATCGACCTCGTGGCCGCGCTCGTCGAGCGCGAGCCGCGGCCCGAGGAGCTCGCGCGCGACGAGCTCTCGCGGTGCAAGTACCTGAGCAAAAAGTGTCTGCGGCAGCGCGCGACCAAGGCCAAGGGCGAGCCCCACAAGCTCTGCACGTTCCACCGCGCCAAGGCCATCCTCAACCAGCGCCGCCTCGAGCGCCGCAAGCGCGGCCGCAGCGGTGGCGTGGCGACGACCCCGCGCGACGCCGAGAGCGACGACGGCGCGCCCGCCAAGCCGACGCGGCGCTCCACCAGCGCGATCCAGGCCGACGCGGCTCAGGCGCGCAGACAGCCGGCGCGTAGACGCGTGCGTGGCCTGGCGTCGTCATCGTCGCTCGTGATGCTGCCGGCGATCGACGTGAGCGAGGTCGTCGCCACCACAGACTATGATGGCAAGCAGCGCGGCCGCGGCACGCCGTCGCCACGCGACGTGCAGGACCTCGAGCCCTTCCGCACGCCCGCGACGCTGTTCCCGGAAGACTTGGAGGCCGTGCGTGGGCTCGCGGACGGCGAGATCGTCGAGTGGCCGGTCGCGGCGTGGGATTTCCGCGCGTAAAAAAGCAACACGGCGAGAGTATTTAACAAAATCGAAATCATGATGAATGGGAGAAGAAAAAAATGTGTACTGTGAGCAAAATGGAAATCGATGTAGATGGGGGAGAGCGTCCGTGGAGGGAAGGAAACGACATGAAAAAACTGTTGTGGGGGGCGGCGCGCTCTCTCCCCGGAGGCCTTAGGCCTGTTGCTTGATGGCCGTGGCGAGCGCGACGAACGCCTCCTGGGCGCGCGCCCACTGCTGCTTGGTGGCGTCGCTCGCGGCCTCGTGGACGGCGGCGCCGCCGCGCTGGAGCAGCGCCTGGAGCGCCTCGGCGCGGCCGCGGTTGTACAGCAGCACGCGGAGCGAGCCGAGATCGTGGCCGTTCATGGCGCGCGCGAGACAGTCCGTGAGCAGCTCGGCCGACGGCGCCGGCGGGTGGTACAGCAGCGTCAGCACGAGCGTCTGGCAGAGCCGTTCGTCTTCGTCGTCGCTCGAGGCCTCGATCTTGGCCACGCCCGGCGCCGAGAGCAAGGCCTCGACGAGGTGCGGCAGCAGCACGAAGCGTGCCGACGGGTGGAGCAGCGGCAGCGCGCGGCTCACGAGGCGCTTGCCCTTGGCGACCGACAGCACGCGGTGGAGCTGCGCCACGTCACAGGCCACGGCCTCGGTCTCGGTCGGCACGGCCACGCCCAGCAGCCCGGCGAGCTCGAGCAGCAGCGTGGTCGTGCGCGTGCGCAGCTCGGCGAGCGCCGGGTCCATGCTCTGCGCGTTCATCGAGTGGAACTGCTGGACGTTGATGCCGCGCGCGTCGAGCAAGTGGCGCGCGTCCTGGAGCGACAGCAAACACTGGAGCCCGCGGTCGATCTGCTGCCGCTTGTGCCACAGCTCGCTGCCAAACACCTCGTTCGTGGTCTTGACGACCATGGGCTCGGTCGTGGAGGGCGACGACGCGTCCTCGGACGGCGACGACTCGGCCGCGGCCTTGTCGGCGTCGCCGGCCGGGGCGTCGTCGCCCGCGAGGTTGAGCAACTGCTTTGGCCGGTACAGGCTACGCGTGTTGTTGCGGCCGAGCACTTGGTGCTGATTCTCCCACTCGCGCGACTTGGCCGCGCGCGACGAGTCGACGTGGTCCACCGACTTGATGTGCTCGAGCTTCCACGAGGGCAGCGGCAGGCCGCGCGCGCCGGGGCGCGGCACGGGCCCGCGGGACCGCTTCTGAACGTAGTTGTGGAAGTAGTAGTCGTCGCTGAACGGGTCGCTCGAGCGGATCCACTTGGTCTGGGCCTGGACCACAAAATTGATGTCGCGCGGCGTCATCATCTTGAAGCGTGGCGCAAAGTTGGCCGGCGGCGGCGGCGGCATCTGCATCATCGGCGGCGGGTACGGCATGCCCCCGGGCGGTCCGCGCATCGCCTGCATGTGCGGAGGAGGCGGAGGAGGAGGAGGAGGACCGCCCATGCCGAACGGCGGTGGCATGTGCATCGGGTGCATGTGCGGCGGTGGCCCATGCGCGTACGGGTGGTGGTGCTGTTGCTGTTGAGGAGGAGGCGGCGGAGCGTGCTGTTGCTGTTGTTGCTGGGGAGGCGGTGGCGGCTGGAACGGTTGCTGCTGTTGGAACTGTTGCTGCGGCGGGTACTGCGGCGGCGGCGGCGGCTGCTGCCAGGCACCGGGCGGCGGCGGGATCGCGGACGGCGCGGGCGTCGTCTGGACGGGCGTGGCGTCGTCGTCGTCGAGCCCGAGCGCCTTGAGGCTCGGGATCTCGTCGGCGTCCAGCACGTCCGACGCGGCGTCGTCTTTGCTGTACGCGGCCGAGGAGGAGGAGGCCGACGACGCGAGTTGCGAAAAGGCCTGTTGGCCGCGCGCCCACTTGAGGTCCGTCTCGGACGGCGCGAGCCCCGGCGGCGCGCGTGCAAAGCCCGGCGGTGGCTTGCTGGCCGCCGGTTTGGCACTCGACTCGGCGAACGGGTCGCTCCCAAAGTTGCCCAGGAACGCGGCCGAGAAGGCGTTGTTGAAAAACAGCGACGAGCCCCCGAGCGCGGGCGTGGCGTCGTCGGCGTCCGCCGGGCCCAGGAGATCGTGCGCGCGCAGGTCCTCGAGCAGCGACTCGTACTTTTTGTCGTCGACGCTGCCGGTCGTGAAGAAGGCCGGGAGCGCGTCCGCCGGTGGCGCCGAGAACCCGAAGGCGTCGTCGTCGTGGCGTTGCGCCATGGTGGTGGTCGTCGTGTCCTCCCGAGGAGATCCAGCCGAGGAGGAGGAGGAGGAGGGGGGGAAACAGCAAGCGGAGGAGGGCGAGGGAAACGGGGAATACAGGGGTGCTCTATTGGGGAGGGGGATTCCTAAAACAAGGGATTTGGGTCGTGTCCCTTGTTTTAGGACCACTGAAGTGATCCACCAAACGGAATATCCTCCTGGCGGAGAGGAGAAGGAGCACGAGGTATATATCCTATGGATATGTGCGGGGAGGACCGTCGCCTCGGCGTCGCCATTCAAGAATCTTCAGTACAAGTGACGTGACGCAAGACGTGCTGTCCAAGAGAACCATGCGCGGAGGAGAAAGAGGTCGTGGAGGTCGCGGAGGAGGAGGAGGAGGACGAGGAGGAAGAGGACGAGGAGGAGGAGACGCGTCTGGTCGCGTCGCCGTGGACACGGCCATGGACCTGCCGGCCGTGCTCTACAACACGTACCCGTTCCGTGGCGGCGCCGACGAGCGGTACGACATGGCGCGGTTTGTGCGCGCCGCCGCCGACTGCGACGCCGCTCTTCTCAACGAGTTTCTCCTCCGCCTGGGCCACACGGACGCGGCGCTCGCCAAGCTCCGCGCCGTCGCGGCCGCGCGCGTCACCGTGGCGTCGGGCACGTTCCAGGACGTGGCGCTGCCGCTGCTCGAGCTGCTGGGCAGCCGCGTGTTCCTGGACGCGGTCCACACGAGCGACGTCAAGCGCGTGCTCCGCGTCGTGCTGCTGGGCGAGCCGCTGTTTCTCCGCCGCGTGGTCACGTGTGTCGTCCACGAGACCGACGCGCTGGACCACCGCGGGCTGCTGGTCCGCGCCGCCGACGCGCTCGCCGGCGCGCTCCACGCGCTCGTGCGCAAGCTGCCCGACAGCGCACAGGACGACGACGTGTACACGCTACTGGGCGACGTCCGCAAGTGGGCCCACGCCAGCGAGTTTGCGCCCCGGCTCACGGCGGCGGCCGCGACGCTCGACGACGCGTTCGACATGTGTCTCGAGCTCGTGCCGGCGCGCCGCGTGGCGGCGGCCGCGGAGCCCGTCCAAGTCGACTATTTGGTCCGTGGGCTCCGCACGGGGCTCCAACTGGACGCCCACTTGGCTCCACGGGACGGCGACCCCTTTGCCAACGGCCCGCGCCACGACAATGACGACCCAGACTTTCGCAAGGTCCGTGTGATCCCGACCGATCTCGAGATGCGCTGTCTCGAGCCGCCGCACCTGCCGACCCGAGCCAGTGCCGTCGACGACGATCCGGTGGCGGCGATGGCGCGCCACGTGGATCTCCACTATCGGCTGCTACGCGAGGACGTGCTCGCGCAGATCCGGCGTGGCGTTCAGTGGGCGCTGCAGCCGCGCACGCTGGCGGCGTGTCTGCGCTTCAAGCGCTGGACGCCGCCGCGCGAGGCCAACGTGCCGCTCTTGAACGTGGCGCTCGGCGCACGGCTGGACCACTTGCGCGGCTCGATCTACCGCGGCGTCATGTTCGAGGTCTCGGCAGCACAGCCCGAGGTGCTCCGCGGCAAGACCAAGGATACGCGGAAGGCGTTTTGGGCAAAGGAGCAGCGCTACAAGCCAGGGTCGCTCGTGTGCATCGCTGTCGATGTGGCTTCCGGAGGTGGGAACGATCTCGACGAGTCGGATGAGCCCGATGACGATACCTTTCCACGCTACGCGTCGCTGGGCGCGCGCGAACTGATCTTCGCGACTGTGGCCGAGAACGAGCCGGCAAAACTGTTCTCGGACGCGGAGCGGTTTTCCGTGCGGCTCGCGCTGCTGGACACAAGTCGAGCGGCCGAGCTCGTGACGCGGCTCGCGGACCCCAGGCCGCTGAATGTGATGCTCGAAGTGCGCGGGCTCTTCTTCACGGCCTACGAGCCGGTGCTGCGCGGCCTGCAGCTGCTGGACGCGCGCCATGGGCTCGCTGCACCGCTGCGCGAGTGTCTGTTTGGTGGCAGTGGTCCTGGCATTGCCCCGAACGCGTGGCAGCAGAAGCCGGCGTATGCACGCGCGCTCACCACCTACGATCTCCAGTTTCTCGTCAAGAAAGGGTTGGACGTGCGCGTCGATCTCGCGCGCGTGCCCGGCGACGACTACGCGACGCTCGCTCGACACCTGCGCGCGTACGAGGCGCGCGGCTATCTCACACTTGACGCGTCCCAGTGCGACGCGTTTGCCGCGGCCATGACCCAGCAAGTGAGTCTGATCCAGGGCCCGCCGGGCACGGGCAAGAGCTACGTCGGTACCAAGATTGTGCGCGGCATCTTGCAGCAGCGCGTGGCCGCGGGGCCGATCCTGTGCGTGTGCTACACAAACCACGCGCTGGACCAGTTTCTCGAGGGCTTGTTGGACGAGGGACTGCCGCTGGACAAGATCGTGCGCGTGGGCTCGCGGAGCAAGTCGGAGCGACTCGAAACGCGGTCACTGAACGCGCTCAAGCGCCAATCACTCCAGTCGCGGCAGGAGCGCCAGCGCTTTGGCAAGCTGTTAGCCGAGTGCCGGAGCATTGAGGAGATGCACCTCGAAGGATTTGTGGCGTCGACAACATCGTCGACGTCGTTTTTAAATTGGATGAGGTACAACCGACCTGATGAGTTTGCCGAAATCGTGGGCCTCGCAGACGACGATGGTTTTCAAGAGCAGGGCCAACGTGCACGCGATCAGAAACAGCGCTGGCACAAATGGCAGCAAGGTGAGCAGCGCAGTGCGGACGGCGTTTGGTCGTGGCCACTGGCCGACCGCGAGGCGTTTGTCATGGCGTGGGAGAGCGAGTGGCGTGAGTCGGCGCGCGAGTCCATTCACGTGCACCTCGATCACTACAATGAAAACGTAGTCGAGGCTGAGCAAGTGAACAATGCCAATTTATTGCGCATCCTACGCGCCAACAAGGTCGTGGGCGTGACGACCACGGGCTGTGCGATTCACCAAGCGCTGATCCGCGCACTCGCCCCCAAGATTGTCGTGTGCGAAGAAGCGGGCGAAGTGCTTGAGGCCCACTTGCTTGCGTGTCTCTCGGAGACCACAGAGCAGCTGATCCAGATTGGCGACCACATGCAGCTTCGCCCCATTCTGAACGAGTACGAGCTGAGCCGCGAGTGCCCACGCGGCGGCCCGCGGTACGATTTGGACGTGTCGATGTTTGAGCGTCTCGTGGAGGAGCGTGGCATGAATGGCAATGAAGGCGACGGCTCACTCGTGACTCTCCACGTGCAGCGCCGCATGCGGCCCGAGATTTGCGATCTCATTCGTCACACGCTGTACCCGCAGCTCGAGGACGGCGACAGTGTGCGCAACTACCCACCGACCCGCGGGTTTACGCACAATTTGTGGTTTTTCGACCACGACGAATATGAGGACACCGACGCGCTGTCGCACACGAACGCCTTTGAGGCTGACATGGTCGTCGAGCTCGCTGCGTATGCGATCAAGCAAGGTTACAGCGCCGACGAAATCACGATTCTCACCCCGTACTTGGGCCAGCTCGTGCAGATCCGCACGCGCCTCCAAACCAAGAATTTCCGCTTTGCACTCGACGAGAGGGACGTGGAGTTACTCCGTGCGGCTGGCGTCGACGACGATTCTGACGAAGGAACAGCATCGGAAGAGAAGGAAGACGACGGTGCCGGTACCAAAAACCAGAAGAACGCGGTGGTCGCAGTCAAGTCACTACGCGAGTGTGTTCGACTCTCGACGGTCGACAACTTTCAGGGTAACGAGTCTCATCTGGTGTTTATCTCGACCGTGCGCAGCAACCCGCGCGGCAGCACGGGCTTTTTACAGACGTTCAACCGCGTCAACGTGATGCTGTCGCGCGCCAAAAGCGCCATGTTTCTACTCGGCTCGGCGTCGACTGTTCGACAAAGCAAGCACGCGACAATGTTCAACAAGGTGCTCGACATACTTGAGGCTAATGGCGCGATGGGCCGTACAATCGGGCTGCAGTGCCAGAGACACAGCACGGCGGTGCAGGTCGCGTCGGCCCGCGAGATCCGCGAACTTACGCCTGACGGCGGATGTCGCGTGCCGTGTGACCAGCGGCTTAGCTGTGGCCACGCCTGCCCGCGTCTGTGCCACGCCGATGACGAGCGCCACGTCGCTGCGCTGTGCCTCGAGCCGTGTGTCAAGCGGGTTGCCGTATGCGGCCATTTGTGCCAGGCACGCTGCCACGAAGTGTGTCGTTGTCGAGAGACTGTGCCCGAGCACAAACTGCCGTGTGGACACGTGCTATACAACGTGGCTTGCGCTGCTGTCCACGCTGCTGCGTCAGGGTCCCAGTCGAAGCAGCTCGCGTGCCGTACCATGGTACAAGTGGAGATGCCGTTCTGTGGCCATGTCCGCGACATTCCATGTGCGCAGGCACGCGAGTTAGAGCGCGCGATGAAGATGGGCGACTGGACGTCCGTGTGGCGGTTGAACGTGCGCTGCAACGCCGCGTGCGCTGGCCCGCAAGAGTGCGGCCATGCATGTCAGCACACGTGCGGTCAGTGTCTCGCAAGCAATCTGACAGATGATAGCACCATGCTGGAAGTCTCCCGCGCCGCGATGGACGAGGCAGCCACACGGGCAAAGCGAGGCGAACATCACTTTGGCGCATGTCAGCACGCGTGTGAGCGCGCGCTGCTCTGCGGTCACGCGTGTGCCAGCTTTTGCCACGCCGCTGACGCGTGTCCGCCGTGTGTGCAACCGTGCCGTACGCATTGCGTCCACTCCAAGTGCCCGCGGCTCTGCCAGGAGGCCTGTGCCTCGTGCGCCGACGCGTGTACGTGGTCATGCACGCACGTCGGTGCCTGCGAGCTCCCATGCGGGAGTCCGTGTGTGCGTGTGCCGTGTGACAAGCGATGTACCAAGCTGCTGGCGGCGTGCGGCCACCAGTGTCCCGGACTGTGCGGCGAACCGTGTCTCCCGAGCGCGTTCTGTCGCGAATGCCCGCCAAGCGTGGCCTCGCGGTGCGACGACGTTGTCGACCAGATTATGTTTACAACGCTCGCAGCCCACGACCCGAACGACTCGCCACTCGTGCGGCTCGCGTGCGGCCATTGCTTCACGGTCGAGACGCTCGACGGATGGTTGGATCTGGACAGTGTATACGCGCGCGACGCCTCGACGCATGAGTGGGTCGACGTCAAGCCATTGCGCGCGCCGCAGCAGCACAGCGCGAGCCTCAAGGGCTGTCCGACGTGCCGCGCACCCGTGGCTGGCGTGTTCCGCTATGGCCGGCTAGTCAACTTTTTCCAACTGCACCAGAGCGAGCTCAAGTATCTGCGGCACGCGATGGCGCAGATCACAGCCTCGCGTGTGCAACGTGTGCCGTCGCAGCCAAATGAAGGCAACGCGTCGCGGAACTTGGGTGACGTCGCACGGCGCAACAAGCAGATCCGTGCATTCCGCAGGCTGTGGACGGCGCCGACACCGACGCAGGACGTGTGGACGAAAGAGAGCGCGCGACTCGCAAGGCTCGGACGCGAGGGCGACGCGCTCAACCTCGTGTCGTTTCGCGACATTATGCAGCGCCGAGCCGTGCTGCTCGTCGGGCTTGAGTTGCTGGCGCTGCTCGTGGAGAAGCTTCAGACACCCACGAACCATCCTGGAGGGGGCAGTGACGGGGATGCTGTCTTGACGCGCACGTACGAGGAAGGCCGCAAGCTCGAGCTCGAGTTACAAGAGATGGCGCAAGCGTCGAATGCGCTTCGGTCGGGCCACAAGGCTGTGTTACTGGGCATGGAGCTGCGCGTCGCGTGGCTTCAGCACTCCCGCGGCGACGAGGCCGCGCGTGCGCAAGTGTTGCGTGAACTGGAAGCCGCCAAGAGCTCACTGGTGGCGGCAAGTACAGTGTCGGATGCCACGCGCGAGCGCGCCGAGCGGCTCGAGGCGATGGCGCGGCGCCTGGGCCATCTGAGCGACGCCGAGAAACTCGAGATCTTCAACGTGTTTGCCAAGGGCAACGACGCGTTCGCGCAAGGCTTTGGCGGTCGGTGGTACCAGTGCCCATCGGGCCACCCGTACGTGATCACAGAGTGCGGCGGTGCCATGCAGCGCGCAGAATGTCCCGAGTGTGGTGCGTCGATTGGCGGTGAGAGCCACCAGCTGGATAGGACAAACGCGCCGGCCGAGGCGTTCTTTGCGTCGGCGGTCGCACCCACGCGCGACGTATAGAGTACGTGGAATCAATAGCAGTGGATTATATATTGAGTGGGCTCCTCCTCGACACAGTAGATAGGACAGGGTTGCTTAGAGCAGCGTGACGTCGGCGACGACAGCGCGGTGGTCGCTGATGTAGACACCGTTGACGACGTTGTTGAGGATCTCGTAGCGCTGCACGGCGTAGAGCGCCGAGCTGGTCGGGCCGACCCAGACGTAGTCGAGCCGCACGGTCGTCGTGGACGACGAAAAGCCCGTGTACGTGTTGCCGTAGGGGCCCACGACCTGGCCGCTCGCCACGGCCGTGGCGTACACGTCCTTGGTGAAGAATCCGTCGTTGATGAGCGTCTGGTAGGCGTCGGCGCCCGGCTGCGAGTTGAAGTCGCCCGTGAGCGAGACTCCGAGCGCGTCGCCGCCCCATTGGCTTCGCACGGCGCGGATCCGCGCGAGCACGACCTTGATGCCTTCGCTCCGCGCCTGGCTGCTCACGTTGTCGAGGTGCGTGTTGGCGTGGAGGAAGCGCTTGCCGGTCGCGATGGACTCGAACACGGCGATGGTCACGATGCGGCGGCTGCCGGCGCCCCAGCCGTAGGACACGACGTCAGGCGTGGGCGAGAGCCACTTGACCTCCGAGTAGAGCACACGCAGCGCGTCGTTGCGGTACAGGATGGGCGAGTACTCGCCGCTCTTGGCGCCGTCGTCGCGGCCCACGCCAATGTGGCTCCACTTGTCACCGAGCCCGTTTTTGATGTCGGTGAGCTGGTTGTCGAGCACTTCTTGGAGCCCAAAGACCGTGACGGCGCCGGCGGGCGCGTTCGCGGCCGTGTCGGCGAGCTGCTGGATCGCGTAGACCTGGCGGCAGCGCGTGTTGGAGAGCCCGCAGAAGAGATCCCACCAGGGCTTTTCGCCCGACTCGAGCGACGACGCGGCGTAGCGGATGTTGAACGAGACGACGCGCACGGGCTGCGACGCCGCGTGGGCCGTCACGGCCAGCAGCACCCAGGCCGACGCGAGCGAGAAGAGCCACTTCATCTTTGGGGCCGACGTTTGTAGTGGAGGGACGACGGGTGGAGACCGTGTGGCGAATGGAGAAATGAACGAGTGGGAGGGTGAGACCGAGGCGAGTGGGTGGGGGGAGAGGTTTCACGCCCCAACGCTTCTCCATGGAGTGGAAGGAGCAGAAGACCCCTTCGAAAGGCGGCAGGTCATCCGCCAGGCGATGAGGATCCGTCTCGGGGGTTGAATCGTCGTGCAGGAAGAGCCACCACGGAGTGGGACGCCCCGTGGGCTGATGCTCGGTGCTGCAGGATGTGCTCCAGGAAGCGATTAAAACGGGTAATAATTAATAGGAGGTCAACAAAACGGAACCATTATGGCGTCGCGTGGGGATCTCCGTTCGAACATTGTTTTTCACAGGTTCTCTGTGACGTGCGTCGCGCCTGGTCGCCCCCGTGAGTCACAGCGTGACAGGCAATCCATCAGCCGCCTCGAATCTGCGTGTGCAACGCGTGGGCTTGCCAACGGCTCGGGGGCTCAGCAAGCAACCAGGAGTTGAAGCTCCGAGGTCCATGGAACTCCCATGTTGAGAGTTCCGTGGACCACACCATGGAGGCTGTTGGGAATTCGTCAAAGTGTCAGGATATGGTAGGCGAGTCCAGGGTCACCGACGGTGACACGGTGACACGAGCCACGGTGACACCGTGGCTCGGCACGGCGAATCTGCACCGACAGCAACCGCGATCCTCCAATCCAGAATCAGATGCTCCCGAGGTCGAATAATTATGAACTGGAGAGGGGCAGCGATCGTTTTGACGGCAATGGCGAAAGATTCCCGGATGAGGCTTCCGGACTGGTATGTGCGTACAGTTCAAGAGGCAACGGATGTGGGAATAGTACCGTCAAGCGACACGCGCGCCACGTCCAGGAGCGCCGTGGTCTCGTGAGTCAAGCTCGGGTCAAAAGCCCAGCACACGACGCCCCATGGCGCGCGCCATCTCCCATTTCGGCCACGCCTATTGGGGGGCCTGACGATGCCCAGCGACTCACCGTACCCGGGAACTCCTGGCGGCGGAGCGGCGACACGTGGCGCGTCGCGGAGATCGAGTCGGGCATTGCGTCGTCAGCGTGGCCTCGACCGTGACGACTTGTCTCTCTGATTCACTTTCTTGTCGATGCCCGTGGTTCGTGGTCAAGTCGGTCGTGTCGATCTGGCCCGCTGTCGATGATTTCGCACGGGGGGAGCTAACATGGTAGCAGCTGGTCGTCCGTTGGCGCCTGCAGTTGGTCCACATGGTGGTCGTGACCCCCGGCGAGGACGGCGAGGACGAAGGTTGATCCTACAGTGACATACCGATTCATACGTAATAGCAGTTTATTAGTTTTCAGGAGTAGAATGGGTCGAGATAAGAGAAAATAGTTCATCAAATAATACGGTTTATGCGAAATACCGCGCACTTACAAATCGAATCTTGTGTCGGCAATTTCCCCCACCCTCTATAGAGAGGGGGGCATAGATGCCATCTCAGTCCAGACAGACAAGAATATCCATTGGGCCTGCTCGACGTGGCGGTGGGATTGGAGCGCCATGGGTCCAACGTACTGAGACCCCGTTGGGAATAAAATAAAAATGAGGAAAAGAGCAACACACCGGGGGAAAATGAAGATATGAGGGGTGTTTCCCATGGCTTCGTATACTCGTTGGGGGCTCAATGACGCGAGTGGACGCGCTCCACCATATATCCATCCACCATAGAGGCCGCGTGGCAGCGGTGGATTCCGTCGGATTGTGGAACCCCCTGAACAGTTCAGTGAACTGGAGATATCACTCCACGAGACCTCGCTGGATTGGCCTAGCCCTGATCTCAGCTCTCCATCGGTTTTCTGGGTGCGTTGTGTCAGGAAGGTTCCCCCCACACACCTCGGTGCCATATCGTAAACTACCTCCCTCTTCCCCCCCCCTCCCGGCCCCCGTGCGTCGCGCCCCATGGACCACGCGAGTGGAAGCCTCGCGATGCGGCCGCCGCGACGGCTCGCGCTGCTGCTCACGGGCGTCGTGCTCGTCGCCGTGTGCCAGTTCGTGGCGCTCCAAACCGGCTTCCCGACGCCGGCGCGGGTCGACGAGGCCCCGGCGCTTCGAGCCACGACGCCGCTGCTGCGCGCCGCCGTCGTGTTCCTGCCGGCGCTCCAGTCCGACGACGTCTTTCTCCCACGGCTGCGGCGCTTCCACGCGTCCTGGCGCGCGCTCCAGCGACTCGAGCCGGCGCGGTGGCGCACCGACCTCGTCGTCTTCACGCCCGCGATGGTGCCGGCGCTCGCCGCGCTCGGGTGTACGGCCGCGCCACGCGCCACGAGCGACGCGCCCAACGCCTGCGTCGTGATCGCGAGTGACCCCGTCTCGGACGACGACGCCACCGCGGCCTTCGCCGTGGCAGGGTTGCCCCACCCGTGGGTCGAGGTCTACGACTGGCTGCTGCGCACCGACCTGGACACGGTCTTGGCGCCGGCGTTTGCGACGTGGAAGCCCGAGACCATGGCCGTCGGCCCGGGCGAGTACGCGCGCCCAGGCGACGACACGCTCCGCCGACTGGACCGCATCGCGCGCGCGCTGGGCTTCGCGCCCGCGACCGTGGACGCCGTCGGCACGACCTGGTACGGTCCGCGCGCCGTGCTCCAAGCGTGTGCGCGTCTCGCGGTCGCGGCCATCGAGTACTTGGACGCCCACGAGTTTTCTGCGGTCGAGAAGAGCGAGACCAACACCACGACCGGCTGGCACTACGGCGCGCGGACGCTCTACGCGAGCCACCTGGCGATCAACCACTGCGCCAAATCCGCCGGCGTCGTCGCGCGGTCCGAGATGCTCGCGTCCAGACACAAGAACCAGTCCAGCCTGGCGGTACACCACGTCCGCGACTCGGTCAACATCATGGCAATCGACTCGGCGCCCGCGACGTCGGTGGAAGCCATCGCGGAGGCTGCCGTCGAGAACAATGTGGTGCATAGCGTCCGGGCTGTCGTCGTGTACCTGCCGCCGCCGCTGTCTCCAGTGCGCCAATCCGACTTTCGCACGTTGCACCGTAGCTGGCAGGAACTCCGACGGC
>JAADVT010000422.1:0-27235 GCA_023335895.1 Pythium rishiriense
CCATGGAGGAGAGAGATGGAATGTGAGCCCTCACCAACAGTGCAGGGCAACAAAGGCGCGCCGGAGGCATCTCCCGATGCTGAGGATCGCGCGCTGGGATCCCTGCGGCCCGACGAAGAGACCTCTCTTTGTCCGCAAAACGAACCAGTTCCCCTGACGAGGGCTCCACAGTGTGAGTAGCCTGATAGGGAGTAGCCTGATAGAGGATGGACAATGGGGGCCTCAACACCTTTGTCCTGCACACGTGTGCCTTGGATTGTCTGCGCTAAAAGGTACCCGCGCTGTGTCCCATCAACGCGACTTGTGGCCCCAGCGATCTCTTTCGCACCGCACAAGCTCACAGGCTCAACTGCGTTTTGCTTTTCGAAAGAGGAGCTCTCTGAGAGATTGGTTCGATGTATTGTGTGACTGTATTAACCTATCGGGATTTGATGTCGCTGCGTGCATGCATTATCGCAAAATAACGTGGAGACCTGGACGGCTAGGCGGCGCTCGTGTGGGACGTCGCGGACGGTGCCGGAGGCAGAGGCGACGCGCCGTAGTACGGCGTTGGGTACCGCGGCGGATGAGAAAGCGGTGGTGGGGCGTGACCGTGCGGTGGGTACGCGTTGTGGTGGAGGTGCGGTTGCGGCGGCGGCGGGTAGTACTGCTGGCTAAAGCTCCGCTGGCGGTACATGGGCGTCGGTCCGTGGCCGTAGGGCGCGGCACTGCGCACGCTCGTGGGCGTCATGGCGCGCCCATAGTAGTCGGGCGAGGAGACCGGTTGTGACTGGTACTCGTCGAAGCATGCGTCGCAAACGCGCTGCGGCTCGTCGTCGAAGCCCATGCCCAACAACGTCACGCGGCGGCTCGAGTGCTCGTGGCAGAACGAGTTGCCACACATGCGACAGTGATGCCGGCGCGTGAACAGCGTGAAGGCCTCCTGGCACTCGTGGCAGTGCGTGTTGCGCGACCATTTGACCACGCGCGGCGGTGCAAACGGGTATGCCGGATGCCGCGAGGATGCACCCATGTGGAACGAGGCCTCGGAGGCCGGCGTCGGCGGCGTCATGGCGCCGTTCATGTGATGGTATCCGTAGCCGCCCACGTGGGGATCCGAGTTGGTGCGCGATGGCGAAGGCAGCCGTGGGTACCCGTCAGCCTCGGCGTCCTCGTGGAGTGGACCGTCGAAGGGCTGGTGGATGCTCGACCCGTTGGACGTCACCGTAGACGACCGTGTCGGTTGTGAGCTGGCAAAAGACATCGTGTGGGCCTCGTGCCGCGCCTGCATGGCCGCAGCCATCGCCTCCTCTTCGCTCTTGTACGCCACCGACTGCCGCAGCATGTCCATCTGCTGCTGGATGCTCCAAATAAGACTCTCAACACCGGCGTTGCCGGCGCTACCGTTTTCGTAGCCGTTGTCCGAGTACCCACCGTTGCTGCCGTCTGAGTTAGCAAACGAATACCGCCGCCGCGTATCCCACCCATGGACACGGGACGTCTGTGGATACCGCTCGTCGTAACCCGGCATCGGGGGCCGCGCCACGAGCCGTTCGAGTTGCCGGCACTTGGCATCGAGTTCTTCAATGCGACGGTTGAGTTTGGAGACGTGTTCCGACTCGCGGACGTGCATCACACTCTTCGCACGGCGCGGGGGCGGGTGTGCGCGAGGCTCGTGTGAGCCATCTGCAGTATCTTCGTCTGCTTCCGACACGCCGTCTGTCTTGTCAACAGACATAGTCCGGCGCGTCCGGTATCGCCGGGTCGCCACTGCCGCCTGTGAGGCGTCTAGTGAGGACACGCGCGAACGACCACCACGTGGCTTCCGCTCGGATTGCGCGCGTGTGCGTTGCTCACCCAGCATCTTCTGCAGGCGCTCAATTTCTTGCCGTAGTGCACGATCTTCTCCCTGCTCTCGCTCGGGTTCATCAGACGATAGCCGATCGCGACGCGATGCCTGCCGCTTGAGCTTCTCGTCCTTCCCGTTGCGCGACTTGGCACGCCGTCGCTCATCAACCTCATCGTCAGATCCGCTCACTGAACGTCCACGCCGCCCACCGCTCGAGAATCGGTCTGTCGACTCGTCTTCTGTGACCTCTGAGCTAGAGCGTTGTCGGCGAGACGAACCACGCTTCTCCACCACCGGCTCGGGTTCTTCGTCGGGCGAGAGCTCCTCCACTTGACTCTTCGAGATTGCACATCCCATCTTAAAATGCATGAAGGATCGTCGGAGCCGATGCGCCAGAATCTTGGTATCCATTTCGTGCTTGCGTGCGAGGGCACCTCGCATACAACGCTGGATGCAGTTGGCAGCTACCCGCCGACGAAGTGCCTTCATGCGACCCACGAATTGCATGGCCTGGTGCCGGCGAATCTGTACTTGGATCGTGAGGGCCGCGCGGCGCATGCGCAGGAATCGTTTTCGGTGGTGGTAACCCACAGAGATGCGCTGCAGCATGCGTACGGCCTGATCGCGGACGCGTAATCGCAGGCGAATAAAGTCGTTGTAAGCAGCGGTCTTGCAGAAGACGATGCTTCGACCGAGCTGAACACCATAGCCGCGCACAGCTTCGTTGAACTTGGCGTTGTCGACCTTGAGCAGCGTCTTAAGCGGCGGGCCAATGGTGCGCTGCTTCTCCGCGTTGACTTCATCGAGAAGCAGCGCGATCAGCGCCTTGCAAATCTCGGCACGCTCCATCTCTGGGTGCAGTTGCCCCGCCTTGACGAGCTTGTGGCGGTAGCATGAAAACATGTCCACGAATGTGTCGTGTGGAAGGCGGGCAGAGTAACCAGCACGTGCAATGCGCAAAGCCTCCAGCACACCTACGGATCGGAGCTGCTCGACCATGCGGTGGCGATCGAAAATGCCCGGTTTCTTTTCTTCGTTGGGCTTGAGGCACCGAATATAGTGCGCCTCTGTGTGACCGATCTCGTCAATCAACGTGTCAAGCTGGCCGCGGAACTGGTAAGACACACTCGGGGCCCGCAACAAAGAACCTCGGCTCCGCGATCGCGCGCGACCTCGCCCTCCACTGTCTGGAGCGTCCTCAATAGTCTCATCGGCTCCAATAGTTGCCACGATTTCGTTTTCAGATGTTGTCAGCACTTGGCAGGCATCGGTGGGCAGTGAGTCCTGATTCTTCTCGAGGAACTGTTCGATCCCGTAGCGCACTCTTCCTGCGAAGTGCTTGATCACGAACTGGTGGTTCACTCGATCCATTTTCGATGCCGTGAAAGGCGCATCGTTCACGCCCACAGACTTCTCTTCGTCCTTGTCGTTGGCTGACGAGCCCTGGTGCAAGTAGCGACCGAACGAGGTCACAAGCAGCGGCAACGTGTACTTTTGTGACAGCTGCGGTTGTAGCAAACTCTCTGCGACGTCGGCGCCGCCGTGATACCGGTAGTACTTCGTTGTCAGTGCTTGGTTCGAACCCTTCGGAATGAGGCACTCTTGGTCGAGCAATGAGAAGAGACCATTCGACTTGTCATCAAACAGTGCAAGGCAGGCAGCGTTACTTGGGTGACCGATGGAGCGCCAATCAATGCCCTCAGACACGTAGATTTCCTGCTCCTTGACAAAGACGAACTCGTTAAACTGCGCCTGGAGCCGCTCGTTCGCGTAGTTGATACACAACTGCTCGAACCCGTTCTCTTCCAGACTCTCAAAGCCGAAGATATCTAGAATGCCGATGGTCTTAATCTGGTTCTGTTCATGCGGAGCAAGGCACTCGCGGTAGTTGATGCCGTCACTCAGGCGGCTCACAAGCCACGTGAAGAGGCGGCCGTAGATGGCCTTGGCAAATGACCGGCTCGCGTCTTTCGACTGCTCGGCGTTGAGCTTGAGCGTCACCACGTCAACACCGGCCGTGATCTCGCGTGTGAGCAACAACGACTTGAGCTTGTCAACGCTCACGCCCAGTAGCTCGGCACATTTCTCAAGGTGGAAGAGGCTCTTCTCCGTGACGGTCGCAGCCTCCTCCGGCCCACCGGCACCTCCGGCTGCTTGGGTGGTCATCGTAAAGTTGACGTTGCCGAGATGCAGCAGCGCCGCCAGGATACAGTAGATCTGTTCGCGTTCCTCGGCCTCTACACCCGTGTCCTCGAAGGCCTTGACGGTCTGCTTGAAACGCTTCGCGTACAGGGCTGTGAGCGGGCTCCGCCGCTTGGCGTGCATGACCTTGTTGCCGCCGGTGGAGCCGTAGGCGTTGAGCAGCTCATACTTGTGGCCGCGCTCGAGCCCGAGGGACTCGAGGAGCGCCGCGTCCGCGCCCTCGAGCAGCTCGTAAAAGATGTGAAAGTTGCGCTCCTGCGCCGACTGGTGGATGAGCCGCACTTTTTCGAGTAGGTACGACGCGATCTCGGCGCCGACGATCTGGTTCTGTGCGTCAAACTGGATCTTGATGAACTTTCCAAAGCGACTACTGTTGTCGTTGCGGATGGTCTGCGCGTTGCCGAAGGACTCGAGGATCGGGTTGGTCTGCAAGATGCGCAGACCGATTTCCTGGCTATCGCCAGCGGTTGCGACGTTATCGTCGTCCTCGTCGTCGTCCTCGCTGTCGTTGGTGTCTACAGCACGACTCGCCGGGACGGGCACGGCACCACCGTTGGCGGCCGCGGAGAAGTCGTGGCCCACGGACGTGAGGAATTTCATGAGGAACTTGGTGGACTCAGTCTTTCCGGAGCCGCTCTCGCCGCTCACGAGGATCGACTGGTTCTTGGCCTCGCGCTTGAGCAGCCCGCTAAAGGCCTTGCCGGCGATCGCAAACACGTGCGGTAGCGGCGCGTTGTCGCCGTCGTCCTGGGCGCCGCCGCCGGTGGCCGCGCTCGCGAGCATAGCCTGCTTGTACTGTTGGACCACGGGCTCGCCGTACAGCGGGAGGTCCTTGAACGGGTTGACGGCCACGAGGATGTCGCCGATGGACGTGTAGATGCGGTCGTGCGCGAACCGCTCGCTCAGCGCGTGGAGCAGCGCCGGCTCGTGGAGGTACTCGAGCCCGATGAGGCACGCGAGCGACGCAAAGTCGCGCCGCGTGTTGCGGAGAAACAGCTCGTTGGCGTCGGCGCCGTCGCCCAGGTACCGGCGCGTGACGATCGCGTGGGGCGGGTCGCTGAGCCGCACTTTGACGGCGCCCGAGGCGGCCATGTCCTGGCAGTCGAGCACGACGCCCGCGGCCCAGACGCTCTCGTCGCTCTTGACCCAGACGTGCGTGCCCACGTCCATGGTCGGCGCGATGTGGTGTGTGCGGGTGGGAACGGAGACTGGTCAGGCGGCCGGGAACAACGACAACAAATCGAGAGAGAACCCGCGGGGCGGGGGGAGGGATCTGCGGAGAACCAAGATGCGCGCCACGACACGAGTAGGGGGTCAGTCACTTGACTTGCGAGTGGCAGAAAAGACCGGCACTGGACGCAGCCCCCTGGCGCGCTGGACCGGAGCGTGTGGCAGCCACGTACCGTTCGCGGTTCCGGCAGTCGCGCGTGTCCTGCGAGAGGCTCGAGACGGTAGTGGTCGGAAATGGATGGAAGTTGGCTCGGCGGACTGGCGCGCAGACCCTACCTTCCGACAGTCAGCAAAAGTGGAAGGAGGATGGGTGCATACACGGTGCGCCGTCGCGGGCGGCAGTGGGAAATGGAGGAGCACCTCCGAGTGACGGCGGCCAACGCAAAGGGAGGGGGGAAGGCGAAGGGAAAGAAGTTCCGACCGGCGGCAGAAGCGAAGGACGGAAGAAGCAAAACACACAAAAACACAAAAAAGGGGGAGCTGCGCGACGGACGACCAACACAGTCACAGAACCAGGCGATACAAGGTTACACCGTACCCGCCATATGACGTGGCCGCTCTCTTAAAACCGCCACAAACCCACGCGGCTGACGCAGTTTGTGACACATCCCAGGAATAAGATCTCGCCACAAAAACACAAACGGGTTTAGCAGGAGCCGTCGAGCCAATCGCAGGCTGCGATTCGACAAAGTTTCGCGTCGCGTGGGCCTTCCAGAGCTTCCTTGGATTGGTACTGTACGTTGCGACGATCCGCCAGAGAGAGTGAGGGCTGGTTTTTTTGTCAGGTGACGCGTCGCATTCGCATTTTACAATCGCACGAGATTCGCATCGCCCCAGCGGGATGCCACCGCGGCACGGGTGAGGGGAATTGGCGCTTTTTGTGCGAAGACGCGGGGCAGCAGGCGCCGCCACATAACCGAAATTTGTGCAGAGGGCCAGTCCAAGAACAATCCCCACTGGCCTGTTCTTTGCAGAAGGGTGAAACGGGGTGCGGCCGTTCTTTTCGTTGAGCTCTTGACGTGTAACCACCACCATTCATGGGACGGACGGCAATCACTCTTTTGCATAACCATCCGCTAGTAACCGACCAACACTCCAGTGTACCCACCTCCTCACCAGACCACCACTCTCGCTTGCGATTACCGTAAATGCGTGCAATCAATCACCCAACTCATGTGGTTGGATTTTTGGGTGGGTCCGTTTGGCCCGTGTTTTTTTGTGGGCCGACTTCAGTGTTCCAGGGAGATCCGAATCGGAAAGATGATGAACAAGCGCGTGACTCGGCTGGCGCTGCAGGCGCTCGCGCGGCAGCAGCAGCGACAGCAGCGACAGCAGCCAGGCGCAACGCAGCGCTTCATCCACAGCTCGCGCATGGTGCTCGCGCCGTTTGACGAGGGCACGTCGCACCTCCGTGAAACGCCCGTGAACCTCGTACGCAGCGCTCGCCGATCCTTGCTATCACTCTGGAGATGTGCGCGCGTCACTCACAGTTTGTCGATGGTGTGCCACATCCATAGGGCGTACTCATTGTTCCGCAGCAGCGTGCGTGGGTGGTCGAGCGCTTTGGCAAGTTCCACACGATTCTGCCGCCTGGGCTCCACTTTCTCATCCCAGTTGTCGACAAGATCGCGTACGTTCACTCGCTCAAGGAAGAAGCGATCAAGATTCCTGGTCAGTCGGCAATCACCAAGGACAATGTGACCATCAACATTGATGGTGTGCTGTACGTCAAGATCATGGACCCGTACAACGCCAGCTATGGCGTTGAGGATCCCATCTATGCCGTGACGCAGCTCGCGCAGACGACGATGCGTTCAGAGCTCGGCAAGATCACGCTCGACAAGACGTTTGAGGAGCGCGAGTCGCTGAACAAGAACATTGTCGAATCGATCAACCAGGCCTCCGAGGCCTGGGGAATTAAGTGCTTGCGTTACGAGATCCGCGACATCGCGCCACCCAAGAGCGTCAAGGCGGCCATGGACATGCAGGCCGAGGCCGAGCGCAAGAAGCGTGCCGAGATCTTGGACTCGGAGGGTGAACGGCAGGTGCGCTTTACGGCGAGCTGTGCCAACGTGTGTTGTGTTGGTGTGATTCTCACTTGTGTTGCTCTGTAGGCGTACATCAACGTGGCTGAGGGTAAGAAGCGTGCGGCCGTTCTCGAGGCTGAGGGTAACGCCGCCGCGATCCTCGCACGCGCGACCGCCTCGGCCGACGCGATCAACCGCCTCTCGCAGGCGATCGGCAAGGCCGGTGGCAAAGACGCTGTTGCACTCCAGATCGCCGAGAAGTACGTCGAGGCGTTTGGCAAGATCGCGAAGGAGAGCACGACCGTGCTCCTGCCGTCCAATACGAACGATCCGTCGTCTATGGTGGCGTCAGCGCTGTCGATCTTTGCCAACATCCAGAAGAAGAACACTGCAGCTGCGGCCACGGCAGAGGCTGAGAACTCGGCGAGCGAGGGCCGAGTCGAAGAGTACACGCTCGACCGCCTGGACGACGACGACACCACGAGCCGCAAGTTTTAGCTGGATAGGACAACGGCGTCACGACTGAGTTAGTAGTGTGCACACCGAACAGCCCGTGGGATCAATTGCAAACATGCAAGTCGCACACATGAGACGTGGTGGCCGAGGAGCAATCGATTGCTCGCACGCTCTTGCTGTGCTCCGTGAGTGATTGTCCCGGTCGACGTCATCGCTCTGGGGCAACGCCATACAAAATCCAAATGACGTATTTTTGAGTGCGTCCTCTAGGGAAAACGCGTCGGGCTGGCCACTCGCCACCCTAATCACCGTTTTCTTTCCATGCTGGAAAAGTTGTGGGTTGAGGGGAGTCCCTCCCGAGGTCTTGCAGTCGCCAATCTGACTTCCGGGACCCCAAACGCTGCCGCTTCAAGTGAGAGACAGAGCCATCGGGTCTCGTTTTCGTCGACATCAACGAGCTCTGGCTTGACGTGGGATTATTATTCCCCCGTTCGAGTGCCATCTTCCTCGTCTGGAGGCCCGTCCGGTTGATGCCCACGTGCATCATTGCGCTTGGTGGCGGCCGACTCTTTGTGCACTTGCTGCTGCTCCGCGGGCTCCGACCGCCCACGACCGCTGGCACGGGTGTTGCCACGGGGCTTGTCACTGCCACGACGCCCATGAAGGACCAGGAGGTCTTGGTGGGCATCTGCGGCGGCGTCGGCCCGGCCGCGGGGCTGCTGCTCCACCAGATCATCCTCGAGCACACGGACGCCGACGGCGCCGACCAGGGCCACCTCAACGTCGCCCACTTCTCGCGCTCGCAGGACATGACCGACCGCACCGAGTACCTGCTCTACGCGGCCGACCCGCTCCGCGGCGCCAAGCCCGACCACGAGTGCGTCGAGAACCCGGCGGTGGGCATGGCGCGCACGTTCGAGATGATGCGCGCGGCCGCGGCACAGGGCCGCGCGCGGCTCGTGGTCGGCGTGCCCTGCAACACCTTCCACGCCAAACCCATCTGGGACGAGTTCCTGCGGCTCACGCAGACCGCCATGGCCGCCGACGTCTCGGTCTCGTACGTCCACATGCTGGACGAGACCGCGCGGTTCATCCAGCACTACGCGCCGACGTGCTCGCGCATCGGGCTGCTCTCGACCACGGGCACGCGTGAGTCGCGCGTCTACCACGACCTGCTCGAGCCGCTCGGGTACACGATCGTCGAAGTGCCGCTCGCGCTCCAGAACGAGCTCCACGAGTCGATCTACAACACGACCTGGGGCATCAAGAGCACGGCGCCCGCCGTCAAGCCGCGCTGCGTCGCCAACTTCCACCGGTACGCGCGGCTGCTGCGCGCGAGCGGCGCCGAAGTCATCGTCATGGGCTGCACCGAGATCCCGTTCGCGTTCACGGGCAAGAAGACTGCGGCCGGCGCGCTGCTGATCGACCCGATGGTCGCACTCGCGCGTGCGCTGATCCGCGAGGCCGACGCGTCGCGGCTCAAGCGGCTCGAAGTCGACGCGCCGTGGCCGCGCCACGCCACCACGCTCCCGGGAAGCGCCCACTCGGCCACGACGCTTCGGTGCCGCAAACCCAAGTGAGAGACCACTCTCACCCACATAGAGTCGAATCAATGTATTTATTCCACAACCACTCACATGAACGACGCCATTTGGTGGAGGAACGCGGTCGCCTGTGCGGCCGCTTGCTGCTCGTGCTGCGGATCTGAAGCCGCCGTGGCCTTTTGCTGTGGCGCCGGCAGCCGCTGCGTTTGCTGTCGGAGCTTTTCGAGCCGCTGTTGCTTGCGCCGCTGCTTGTCGGTCAACGCCGCCGACGTCGACGCCTGCTTGGCCAGCTCGACGTCGGCGTGGACCTGCTCGAGGTACTGCTTCTCACTGCCCTTGAGCGTCTTTTCCCACTGCGACACCACAAAACTGCCACCCGTGCGGCCTGCCGACTCGTGTCGCGTGCCGGAGTCTCGGCGCTTGTCCTCAAAGAAGAGCGTCTGCTGGTTCGCACCTTCACGCTCGACAGCCTCGAGGTGCGCGACGCTGCCCTTCTCTACCACACGCGTGCGCCCAAACTCGTCCGTGATCTCGACCGACTCGCTGCCGCGGTCGTACTCGCCGTCGGCCACCGACGCGGGCCACTCGCCGGCGCGGCGCTTGCCGTCAAAGTCCACGAGACACTCCTTGGCAGCCGCGGCCGGCACGGCATCGCGCTTGCCGCGCAGCATCTGATCGTACAAAAGCGCCTTCCGCGCCAGCATATCGCGCGACTTCTTTTGCAGTGCCGCGTCGTCGTCCGAGTCGTCGACGTCGAGCTCGCGCTGCTCGTCGTCGCGCCGCCGCCGCTCGTCCACGCCGCGGTTCGCGTCCAAACTTTCGCCGCGGCGCCGTTTCTGGGCCTTGAGTCGCGCGTACACGCTCCTGGCCATACCGTCTCCTCCTCCGTCTCCATGAGCATCGTCGTCGTTGGTTCGGCGGCGGCGCTTCGACACGGCGCCTCGCAAGTCCGAGTCTCCGCCTGTGGCGGCGTCGTGGAGACGTCGTCGGCGTTCGTCGCGCTCCTGCTCCTTCTGGAAAACCACGGCCTTGAGTCCCAGTAGCGACTTGGAGTCCACGCGGATCTCCTTGGCCTTGGACGGCAACAGCGCCGACTCGGTGAGGAAGCCGAGCGACATGGTGGGCTGCTTCTGTTTGGGTTTTGTTGGAAATTATTGTGGGGAAAACGCTTGGCGGGTCTATCCCCAATGGAACGAAACCAAACGAGGGACATGTGTCCATCCTGTTGTGTGTCTCGCACGGGTCGTTTCGGGACATGGGTACACAACAGGCAGCTCCCAAACGTCAATCTCCTAAAAATGGGAGTTGGGCAGCCACCATGGCCTTCCAGCCCTTCATGGAGGCTGCATAGTCGACGTTAATAGCGCCGCCACCGTGCACGCGCCCGGGTTGTTCGCACGGGACTTGTCGGTCTCGTGTCTCGTTCGCGCGTTTGCTGTGACCAGAGCCCTTCGGCTTTGGGGTACCAACGAACCTCCCCACACATTGCCATGCTCAATTTCTTGCGTGCACGCGCCGGGCGCGTCGCACCCAATTCCACCAAGGCGGAAGGCAATGTGGCAGGTGAGGCGCTGACGACAGAGCAGCCGAGGAATTCGACTCGCTCTAAGATAGCGTCGCTTCGCAAGAATGCATCCATCCGGGGGCTTCGCCGCACGTCGACATTCAAGTCGATTAGTACACTACTTCTCATGGCGTCGGGCCCAGGTGCGAACATCAACGTCCTACGCACATCGATTCTCGAGATGCATGAGCGCGTCCGATACAAATGGGTGCTCCACCCGCTGTCCGGGTGGAAAACGCTCTGGGATCTCATGAGCGCCATGGTTGTGATCTTCTACTCGTGGATGATCCCGTTCATGCTCTGCTTCGATTGGTACGTGCTACCCCATGAGATGAAGATCTTCCTCAAGGTGCTCGATGCCTGGGGGTTTGTGGATATTGCGCTGCGGTTCCGCACGGGCATTATCGAGTACGGCGCCGTGCGCATGAACCCGACCGACATCCGCAAGGCCTACATGCACTCTATCTGGTTCCCAATTGACATTGCCTCAACCTTCCCGTTTGAGTACTTTTTCACCGACCCGACCAACGCCGGTACGCGCAAGACGATCAAGATGATCAAGTACATCAAGCTGCCGCGGCTGCTGCGCATCGGCCGTTTCCTCAAGTACGTGCGAAAGTACAAGCGCTACAGCGGCATGGTGATCGCGCTCAACGCACTTCTCTTCATCTCTCACGTGGCGGGCTGTATCTGGGTCGCACTGCTGGGCCCGTGCGATGGCAACGAGCTGTACACCGAGGAGCGTTGCCATCCAGGCAACGAAATGAAGATGTACTGGGTCGCGTTCCACCACGGCATCGTCTCGCTGCTGGGTATCTCTGCCAACCACATCGAGGCAGCCGACCAAGTGCTCAGCGGCGCCTACCACCGACCAGGCCATCTCGTCGAACCGGCGATCTACATATGGGGCAGCATTGTCTCAGTGCTCGGTGCCATCATCACGGCCTCGCTCTTCGGTACGATCATCAACTTGGTGCAGAGCTGGAACCGCGCGGAGAACGCGTTCCGCAAGAAAATGGACCAGATCAGCCACGAGATGGACGCGTTGTCGCTGCCCAAGCACATTCGCGTACGCTTCGGGGAATATTGATCAAAAACACAAGAAGAGACATGGTGCTAACGGTTTTGCTTGTGATTAGGCTCGTGTGACGGCGTACTATGACTACCTCTGGCTGAATGTACGCAATAGCTTCTCTTCCTTATTGCTGGTATGGTGCTCACCATTTATGTGAATAGAACCGGACGTTCTCGGACGAGCTCAACCTGCTCAAAGACGAAGGCATGTCCATTTCGCTGCGCCAGCAGATCGCAATCTATCTCTTCAAGGACCACTTGCAGAAGGTGCCGTTCTTCCAACTAGCGACGGACGCTGTGTTGGGCATGATCTGCATGCAGCTTCACCAAGTGATCTTTATGCCCGACGACTACATCATCCGCGAGGGCGACATTGGCCGCGAGCTTTTCATGATCATCAAAGGCATCGTCCAGGTTATGCCCGTGAAAAAAGCCAACCCGACTGAAGTCAAAAAGATCTTGCTGGGCGAGGGCGACTTCTTCGGCGAGATCGCCGTGGTCATGGAAGTCGAGCGCACGCGCAGCGTCAAGGCCGAATGTGTCTCTGAGCTCTGCATCCTCTCTCGCGACGGTTTTGACAAGATCCTCGTTGAGTTTCCTGAATTTGCGACGGCAATGAAGCGACTGATCATCAAACGCGTCGGCGAGATGTACAACAACGGTAACAAAGAGGATACTATCGAGAAGATGACGCTGCTTGCCGACTACCAAATGAAGAAGAAGATCGCAACCTACAACAATGTCAAAAAGCTGCGCAGCACGGCCAGGGCAATCCAGACAGTCGTTCCGCGCCTGTCGAAAGTGGTGAAAGAGGCTTTACCGGCGGAGGTTTTAGGCATGAACGAGGCAGAGTTAGCTGACTTGCGTCATGAAGCATCCTTTCCAGCCACGGCGGCGCCGCGCACCGACACGGCGCCAACTTCCGCTCCAGGACTGGAGGTTATCAGCGAGTGGGATCAAGATTCCGAGGGCTCGAAAAATTCCCACAGAGGCTCCAGATCTCGGTCAGGAGATAGCATCCCACTTCGAGTAGCGTCTGAGCCCCGTGTGGAGATCATGTCAGCTCCTGACTCTCCTTCCTCGCGACAAACCAGCGTACGCTCAGACCGCAGCGCGACTGGGTCTGGGTCACTTGAAATACCACGGAACCGATCTGGTCCAGTCGACTTCATAGACACTCGCTTGCTCACGCTCGAGAAGAAGCTGGATGACCACATGCAAGAGGTAGACACTAAAGTCGACCGTATCTTGGACGCACTGGGATTGCTGTTACATCGATCTCCAGGACGGCCCGGGCCGACAAAAGAAGCTGTCATGCAAAGTACCAAGCCTGTGTCTCCGTCCCCGACGCGAGATCTGACGACCCACACAAATGGTTTGGCAATCAAGATTGACACATCAGTCGACAGTGCGAGCACAGACTTGGCGAAATCTATGCTGACGGGCTGAAAGTTTAGATACATTGCGCAGAGCACATATATGTGGAGATATGCGAGGAATTCCTATATCTATGAGCTCGCATTCAGCTTTTCACCATATCCTTGAGACAGACCATTGCAGAGTTCCGCCCACAAGCGCCCATTACTCCTCCCCCCGGGTGTGAGCCCGCCGAGCTCATGTAGAGACCTTTGATCGGAGTTCGATAGTCCGAGTAACCTGGAATTGGCCGCATCCAAAAGAGCTGATAGTGCAAATCATTCAGAACGTCAGTATGTACGATCATGACTACTTCACGAACGAGAAAAAAGATAAAGTTTGACTGAATCAACTTACTTGGTCAAGACCCATTGCGCCATGAAATATGTTACCCTTCGGGAGCGAGAATACACGCTCAAGATCTGGGGGCTACAAATTGAGGTGAGATGAGGCTGAACGAATGAATTTGCCGCGGATACAACAGTCATTGCTTACAGTCAGTATATCGTAGCCAATGATTGATTGCTTGAATCCGGGGGCGTATTGATCAATAACGGAAAACACTTGGTTCGCGAATTTCTCCTTTTTGCCTGGTGTATCCCACGGACCATCCTACAAATGCACGCACGCTCGTAAGGACAAAAGATTGCTAACGTTAGCGGGCCTCAACACAAAGCACCTTGGGGAGATACGGCGTGTACTGCACAAATAGCAGAGCAACATGCTTCCCTAAACAAACATTTAGCATCAAATCGCGCTCTTGAAGTACTTCGCTGATATACTTCTTACCTGGCGGGGCAATCGTTGAATCCAAAGATGTTGGAATGTTCATTTCAATAACCGGTCGACAAGACGCAAAGCCATGCTGAGCGTCGAGAAACGCATCTTCAATCTAGCGCATAAATGTTTGAAAATTTGTACACGGTACGTGATATGAGTCAAAAGAAATCGAAAAACTGTCGTACCTGCTGAACAGAGTCCTCAAAATGCGTCGTTCCGCGATGATGGCGCATTGGTGTGTGTCCATCTCCATCGTTAGGGAGGCATGTGAAGTTAGGCAACCGATCGATAGCCACATTGATCTGCGTAACAATCTATGAGCCAACGCGAGGGCAAGACCTGGTAACTCAATTCCAACCTTTGTAGAAGCGGATTCACAGTTCCAGTTCTTTTTGAAGTGCGTGACTACTCGTTCTGGTAGTTCTCGTTCTTCAATGAGGTCCAGCATTGTGATGAGAGGGTTTGTGTTTGCGAGCACATGCTTAGCCTCGATCACATCTCCATTCTCCAGTGTCACGCCACAAACATGACCATTGTTGACGTCAATTGACTTGACGGATGCGTCTGTGAATATCTCTGCTCCATGCTCGATTGCAGCACTCTCGATTGCATTGGACACAGCACCCATTCCGCCTTTGACATGGCCCCACATACCCTTCACTCCATTCACCTCGCCCATGACGTGATGGAACAGAATATACGCTGACCCGGGGGTGGAGGGAGACACCTGGAACGCCAGAAGCATAGAGTAAGCGCCAAAGTGAATAATCAGAATGTGTCACAAATCTATACCTTAGCGCCAATAATAGCATCGGTGGCAAGAGTTGCCTTGAGGATGTCCGATTCGAACCACTTGTCTAGAATCTTTGTCGCGGGGGCGGTCATGAACTCGAGGAAAGTTGTTAGTTCTTTCCCGAACTTGCCAGATCGGTAACCAAGTTTCAACATGGACTGGATAGCATCCACTCGGCGACTGACTGGCGTGTTGGAGTTGAAGACGACCCGAACATCAGGTGGAAGCTATAAAGAGACACAAGGTCAACTTTTCGATTCAGATGGCCATAGGAAGGACCTTGCGATTATTCACAGCACCTCGTCAATCATCGGAACGAAGAACTCGACCATTGACTGTCAGTCAGAGCACAATGCAATCAGTTGCTCCGGGACACCTGTCATCTCTACAATCGAAACTTTCGCACCGAGAGCATTTCTTCGTACTTCGGATACTGCTCTGCGTCGGCTGCCGAGAACTGGGCTAAAGCGTCGGAAGGATGAGTTACCAGTTGTAGGAAAGGCGTACGCCCAGCAAGAATCAAACACTCACCAATGCTGCGCTGATTTTTTGCCATATCGGAGCCCAGAATAAGGCTTCGCCCGTCCAAAGTTGGCGTGAAGGAAGACGGGTCGCGAGGGTACACTTTTGCGGATATCATCAATCAGAGAAGTCGCCAAGTCTGATGGACGTACTACTCACCTGTCAGTCCATGCCGATGTAGATCGAGGTCCTTGATGATCTGTGGTCGAAAGAGCGAGAACACGTAGGACGCGCGCGAGAACTTGAAGCCCGGGATGATCTCCTCTGTCACGGCTGCGCCGCCGACAATATGACGCTTCTCCAAGACACATACTTTCTTGCCGGCCTGCATGAGCAGTAGAAAACTCAACGCTGGATCCGCTTCGTTATCAAACGGTTTGAAAATGATCAGCACTCACCCTGGCAAGATAAGCGGCTGCCACCAGTCCATTATGGCCGCCGCCCACGACCACAGCGTCCCTGCGCATGTAAAACGCCCCCACTCTCAGTGTCCCTCCATTGCCACGGCGTACACGTAAGGGAGCGCACCATTTGCGCTGGAGCGCGCGAGCTGCAGCGGCGACGCGCATCGTCGACTGGGTCCCTCTCTCGTTCTCTCCCGACCTTGGTTCTTCTTCTTCTTTTTCTTCAAGTTCAACCTCTCGTAAATGCGAGGATCCGGGTTCAACCCGTCATTATGGGTTTTCCGAATTCGAACCCGTTGAAGTTTGGCAAGGGCGACAGAGTGATGGTCACTGCAACCTTCCCCCATTGCAATCAGTGCCTAATCATGGTGTGGGAAGCGCGTGTCGTGACGAAGGGGAGCAGCATGCGCTCGCGCACGAGAGGTCCCGCGCTGTCCAGCCTGGGGCACCGCAAGGGCTCGAAGGAGAAACTGTTTGCGCTGCGTCGCCGGTTCGTGGTGGTCGTTGACGCCGAGGGCATCGCCATCAAAGTACTCGGCAATTTTGCTCCATGGTGGTCGACTTCGAGTCCGCGACAGATCGTAGTCAAGAGAAGACTAGCCAAGATCGTCGACACACAAGGCCACGCGATGATGTGCGTATATGGTCGTTAGTTGTGCGAGTGCGAGGGCCGGGCGTAGTGTTGACACTAATCTGCATGGTGGTTGCAGCATTCAACTCGCTGACGAAGACAAGGCACTCGATTTCGCTACTGTAGTCCGCGACGAATGGGGTAGGAGCGTTGTATCAAAACTCACGAATCTTAGCAGTGGCGCGCGTGCACGCAACTCGTGTATTGATCGATTTGGGTTGCAGGGGTCGAGCCGTTGCTTCACACCGGCCAGGTTGGAGGCGACGAATTTCAAAACCAATGTGAGCTTGAACACATGGCTGCGTTGTTCATGACAAGCCCTGAGTTCCGAGAACGCGTTCGACAGATGCACGACTGCCTAGGAAGTCTTTGGGGCGTGTGAACAAAACCCAACGTGCCATTTCGTATTATTACGATTCCAGCACACAATCGTTGTCTTTCCTCAGCGAAAGTAATTCGAACCACTCATGAAAACATCTTATCCGATCAACTCGCGTTGTTGTCTTCTCCTTCCGTGCAATATTCCAGAAGCCGTGTTTTCACGGTTTCGAGAATGGAGAGCATCGCTTGTGATTCTTCTCTGTCTTGACGGATAATCGCCACTTGAAGCATAACGGGGAGATGCATGATTGCGTCTTCTTCCTCCGCGGACGCCGGATCCCCGTAGTTCATCCGATGGTAATTTACAGCAGCATCTCGATATTTTTCGTACAAATCGAGACTCTCCGGATCATCGAACCCGTACGCCGATGCTGGTCGCTGCAGCTCGGCAACACCACCACCAACTCCTGCGTTCACGGCAGCATTCTCTTCGCACATTGCCTCGTGAGCTGCTCGAATCTGTTCTTCTCCGACGCCATACGCCAGGGCCAAGATCAGAAACACCGAGTATTTCCGTTTCAGGTGATCAGCAAAAAAGTTGAGCACCTCAGCGGAAATCGGCGTCTCTCGGTTATCCAGTTTCTCAATCTCGCGTCGGCTGTTGGCGATGAAAAGTTCGTGCACGCGACTGACCTTCTCGTACACGAGCAGTGCCATCCTCGGACTTGTTACTTGATGCACCAGCTTTTGCATGGCGATGATACGGCGCATTTCTGACTCAGCTTTCTCTTTGTCACCAGAGAGTACGCGGTTGCACCAGATTTCACTTTGATGGAGGGTCAGTTTCGAGTCGTGGCCGGGAGACACCCACGACTTCTTGATTCCAGGACGTCGGTCAGGTGACCGAGCGTTATTGGAATCGTCGTCGATCTGAGTGGACTGGGCAGTGCTGCGGCTCTCGGTTAGGTGTTTGCGCTTCGCTTGCAGAATCCGCCGAATGGTTTTAGACCACAGCTCAAACGTGCTCTGGCTGTGGGATGCAAACTCGATCACGCATCTTGCACTAGCATCCGGATTATTCAGCATGATGCCGTCGACGACACTCCCAGAACCCACGACGAGACTTTGACGAAGCTCGTCGTTCAACCACTTATCAACGTCATCACAGAATTCGTCAGCAAAAATGCTCCAGCTCAACGAATTCGTCAACAATACCTGGTCCAGCTCGTCAGTCTCCAACAGCTTTCGGCGGAATAAACGTGTGCTGCCGTCACTTCCATCCAGTAGTGTTGCTGTGCTGCCAGCATCCACTTTCATTTCACTCAGCATCATGGATGGAGTCAAGTCTATAATCTGGGCAAAGGTTACAACAGAGCTGAGCAAGCTGTATGGAAGGACATGGCCGGGCACAAGCGCCGCCTTACCTTGTCGGGAGTGAGGCCTTGCTCCCACTTCTCTCGGTTCTTGAAGAGCAAGATGAAATCTTCCTGGAGCGAAACGAAGTAGGGCACCCACTCGGTGAAGAAAAAGATGTTGCGCTCCAGCACTAACAGAGAGTCGTTCAGCGTTTGCTGATGCGCAACACGCACAGTCGCTGGATATGAGCACTCGCATTATCCCACCCATACAACTCAAAGATTCAAAACACACCTTGTAGATGATGGCCGATTTGGCGCGCACAAGGGACCGAGGCGACCATGGCGTCTCGGGCGAGACGAGCTCATCCGCGATGATGGAGGCGTTGTTGCCGTCGTGCTCCATGCCGCGCTGAGCTTGCCGCGCTTCCTCCGAGAGTCCACGGAACGAAGGATTCTTCGAGAGCGTGTGCTGCAGCTGCGTCGGTGGCCGCGCAGTCGTCGCGCTGCTTCCGGTCGGGGCCATCGAGCTGTGGCTCACCGTGCTGCCAGTGCTCGCACGCCGCTCGACTGTCTTGTCGTCCAGACCAGGGACGGCAATATGGTCACCTCGCGGCGAAGCGGCGCCGACGCTGCTGCGCGTGCTCTTGGTCATAGGGGCCCAGAAGAACTGTGAACCGACGGGACGCTGTGCAAATGCGACAACGACGCTTTGAGGGTCGGCGGAAAGCTGCTCTTCCGCGCAAAATACGGTACGGGTCATGGGTTGACGGGTCTTGAGGACGATTCGTGACCCGAGAACCCACAAGCGAGCCGTTGCAAGTTCCAAGATGAAACATGTGCACCACTCGCTGAGTGGCGATGTCGGTTTGAGTTGAACAGGAACAAAGCGCGGAGCACACTGTCAGCGGCATCACACAGGGGGGAGAAACCGCTTGACGTGATGTCGGGGACTCCATGGAGACTGAGCCCGTCGATTGATGACCTTCGCGTGGGAGGAGCTGAGCTCCGAACGACAAAACAACGATTCGAGAGCAAACGTCAATTGTGCGTGGCGCTGTGGCAGCATGCGACATCGGTTTTCTTGGGAATAGAGCCTTGGTGCTGCTGACCAAAACGCGAGCAGCTCGCCTTGAACGCGGTTGCAGCCATCCCCAACTGTCGAACATGGGTACTCTTTGGCATCGTGCCATTGGTCAATAATGAGCATTTCCCATTCAAATCACGCAATCCATTTCAGAAGAGTGACTGAGTCCTGCCTTGTGTGATTATTTTCCGTGTTTGGAAATTAGTGACATCACGGCTGACTGCATCGTGTTCGGGCGAGGTCGACGTCACCACGCGCGGCCGCCATCTTGCTCGCGTGCGCGCTGTCTCTACGCGCGACTCGGCCAGCAGCCGGCGGACCGAGCAGCACTTGACGCGGAGCGCATCCTCCCTCTTGCTCGGGCCCGAAGCAGCCGCGCCGTCCGCTCTGACCACCGCTGGTCCAGTTCCACACGCACCATGCTCCCGCCGTCTTCGCTCGCGCTTCTCGTCGCCGCGGCCGCGACAGGCATCGCCGTGGACCGGTGGCTGCTGCGCAGCCGCGAGGACGCCCCCGCCGTGAAGCGCGTCGATGCCCCGCCGCCGCCGCCCAAGCGCTGCGAGTGCGCCGACGGCGAGTGCTGCAACACGCTCGTGTCGCCCTCGGAGCGGAGGTACACGCTGCCGCACGCGCACGTGTCCCACTGGGAGAGCCGCGGCGAGTGTGACCCGCAGTGGTCGCGCCACGCGCCCCACGGCCCCCAGAATGCCGTGCAGGCGGGCGCCGACGACCACCACGCTGGCCGCTCAAGCTTCGGGATGCTGATTCTCCTGCGCCACGGCCAGAGCGTGTGGAACCGCAAGCCGCAGAGTCCACAGGAGCTCTGGCGATACGCTGGCTCGATCGACATCCCGCTGAGCGACGTGGGCATCCAGGAGGCCTTTGAGGCGGGCAAGCGCCTCGAGTTCACGCCCATCGACCTCGTGTTCTGCTCGCAGATGGACCGCGCGCGGTCCACGCTGCAGCTCGCGCTCAGCGTCCACTCGAGCAAGAAGACGCCCGTCGTACAGCACGAGTCGCCGCTCGATTTCCCCACGTTTGAAGGCGTCAACGACGAACGCCCCTACGATTTTGTATGAAGTTTTGGGCATTTTGTGGGCTCCAATGGCGATGCACTAACAAAGCGAACGTGTGTCTGTGTAGATCATCCCCGTGTACGTGTCCCCAACGCTAAATGAGCGCAACTTTGGTGACTTGCAAGGCGTGCCGAGCACGCGCCACACGGTGCTTTTCGACAAGAAGGAAATTAGTAAAGTGCGCAACGACTACACGACCAAGTTCCCAGGCCTGAACGGCGAGAGCTGCGCCGACATCCACGCGCGCACGATCCCGTTCTTCAACGAGTTCATTCTGCCGCACCTGAAGGAGGGGCGCAACGTGCTCGTGTCCACGCATGGCTTTGTGATCCGCACGCTGATCAAGCACCTCGACAAGATGACGGACGATGAGTTTAACGAACAGATGAAACTCGAGAAGACGGCTCCCGAGCGGTGTCTGCTGCTGGCCCCCACTGGTAAGATGTCGATGTGGGCCGATTTTTGGAGTATGGCTTCAACTGACAGAATCGCAAACACAGGCGTGCCGCTGATGTACAAGTTTGAAAACGGTGAGTTCACCAAGGTAGCCCAGTCGCGTCGCGATCGTGCAGAGAGCCTCAGTCGAAGCTCGGCGCCGTACTAGAAAGCAGAACCGTTCGCTGATCCTGAGCCCAGGGCTCTTGCACGCGCTGTACACAACATCTTGTCATGTCCAAATCGCACCGTGTTTTGCTGTCAAGAATATTATGTTTCGTTGTTTGGTGCATGGAGTGGGGTGTGAGACAGGTTGGATCTGTCAGGATGGCGTCATGGGCGCCACATGGGAAACACTGATGCTATTTTCCTCTTCTCGCTCAGGCGTTCCCTGCAGCCTCTTTTAATCTCTTCACAAGCTCAGCCTTGAGTCCCTTTGTCGACAAGCCGAGGTCCTTTAACGCTTCGCGAAGTTGGGTCACTGTGAGAGAGTCAATGGGCTTGGACGGGGTGAATGGAACCTCTTTCATCTCGACGTCGGCGGTCGGGGCGGGCTTCGAGGGGGTCGCGGTCGCCGTTGGAGCTGGGGTATGAGCGGTACGCTTGGCGGGTGAAGTGGGTTTCTCCATGTCTACATCCTCGGTTGCAGGTGCGGCTCGCTTTGCCGAGGGCTTGGCTGGCGTCGCGTTTTTTGGCGCTTGGGGGGTCTTGACTGGCGAAGCAGGTTTCGGAGCCGGTTGGGCCTTCACAGGCACCGCAGCCGGAGCCGGAGGAGGAGGAGGTGCGACGGTCTGAAGGTTATCAACATGTCGTGCATTGTGAGTGGTATGAGAGTTGATATCAATTCAACTCGTCCGTGGGAAGACGTCATGCAGCTTACCTGGTTCGCCTTGGGAGGCGGAGGAGGTACCGGGTTCACAAAGGTTGGTGGTGGCGGCGGCGGCGGCAATGTCGACACTGCTGAAGGCTCGCCATTCGATTCAACGCCACTGGCGGCTTCCTGTTCGACGCGCTTTCCCGCGAGGGAGTTGAAAAACACTGCGACGGCTTCACGCTCCTACGCCAGGCACAATATCGCGGTTACATTCAATCTACGGGGAAGCTCAACCACATTACGTACCCGCGGCTTGATCTTCTGGAAGTCGAGCACACGCAAGTTCGGGAGGCGGTGGACAACGTACTCACGGTAGTACTTGCGCTTGGTCACCGGATTGCCCACCAGCGAGAGCGTGTCAAGCTTCTTGAGCGAGGCCAAATGGTCAATCTCCGACAGCTGCGCGACGCGGTTCCCCGTGAGGATGAGGTACTCGAGGTTCTCGATCGACTCGGACAGGTTCTCGTGGAACTTGCTCACGTGGTTGTTGTTGAGCAGGAGCGTGCGCAGGCGCCGCAGACGCGGGAAGTTCTCGAGCTTCTTGATCTCATTGTCCGACAGATCAATGCAGTCGAAGCCATCCTACATGTATGACCAATCCGAGTGTTCAGTACCATGAGTACAGCCTGCTTTCCTTGTCGCTGGTGTCCCGTACCTTGGTGACGCCGAGGTTTTCGATGGCGGGCGCCTTCAAGCCTGTGAAAGCGTCAGTACGAGCGGAGCCGGAGTCCAGAGACGGGGGCGCGCACCTCGCAGATTAAGCTCGCGCTGCTTGAGCGGGTTGATGGAGATCTGCGCGCGCTGGATCGCGTCCACGGTCAGCCGCATTCTTGCCCTTGGGGTTCCGCCGACCTCGGTCCAGCTCTCGCTCTCCCCTCAGCAGCCAAGGGCTACGAAAATGACCACTAAGTACGCCTTGGACAGCTAAAGTACGGTATGCAGCTCTATTTACAAAATTAGACGCTAAGGTATTGGAATAGGATATGCGGTCACGGCTTTCACGCAAATGGGCTGCGCGCGCTCGACTCGATGACCACGCCGCCCTGGATGTCCACTTCCTCGTAGGAGCCACTCGCGAGCTCTTTGATGGCCTTGGGGTCGCGCGTGGAGATGGGCGCCGCGGCGGGCGTTCGGTGCGAGGCGTCGGTCGGCAGCAGGTTCGTGCGCTTGTCCTTTCGGATCTTGAGCATCTCGGGCGTGTGGACAAAGGCAAATACGCCGATGCAGAAGAACGCGATGATGTGGGCGCCGATGAGGTTGGGGTAGAAGCACACGTCGTGGTTGCGCTTTGATGGGTACGTGTACGCCCAGACGCTGTAGAGCAGGAACATGGGGAGCACCGTACGCGACACTGCCCACACGACGTACGTCGCATAGATCGATCGCGTGTGGACCTTGGTCTCTTCGCGGCCGACCGACTCCAGGAAGCCGCGCGCGTTCAGCGGTAGCGTCGCGAGCTCCACCAATAGGAAGAGCAGTAACCCGAACTGCGCGGCACCACAGCATGAGATGAAGTTGTTGATCGCGTACGGCACACTGCACAGTTCATCGTCAGTCCAGACGCTCGGTACAAGCCAACACGAGAAATGAGAAGTACGTACACGGCGACGATGTGGTGGACGATGAACACCCACTGCATGGGGATCGGCCACGCGATAATAACGATGAGATCGCAGCAGAAGTACCCAATGGCTACAGCACCCAACATCAACAGGAAAGAGAGAGATGAGCGGAAGGGTCGTCAACAGATCCTTTCATGATGCACCTCGTACCCACGGAGAAGATAAAGTTGGCCGAACGGATAGAGCTCATGGGCATAAAGTCGTCGCCCCACGTGATCGAGCCTAGCGCGACACACACGCCGATCACGACCGCGACGGCATGGATCGTCGAGTTTACTCTGTTTCACAACCTCAGTCAGTGAGAGCACATTCTCCCTCTGCAAGGCAGTCGCGAGTGACGCACCGTGAACACCAGTCGGCCTTCATGCCGGGAGAGAAGCCCGCGAACTCGGGCACGCGGCGCGATGATACGATCCACGCGACGACGAACACGACCCAGAAGAACGCGAAGGAGAGCGCCGCGACGAGCAGGTTCTCACCGAGCCGCACGTGGTGCTCGTCCTCGAGTAGGAACACGGAGCTCGTGGGCTCAGGCATGGCGGCGGCGTGAACGGTCACGTCGGCGGCCCCCATGGTCGTTGCGCGCCGGGGATGGAGGTGGATATGGAGTACGTCGCAGGGGGGAACGGTACGTTCGCTGGTCCCTCTTGGGGCAAGCGGCGTCAGCACGTCAGGACTGAAATGACGCGCTCTCCATGGTGATGACGCGATGGTCGCTCGCGGCACGGGAGAGCAAGCTGGACGACCCCACAACCCAACGGATAAACGGTAACTCAGGTAGAGAAGGGCGTTACGGTGTAACAGGTGGGTACGGTATACAAATTACAACAGGACAGAACCAATCAACGTGGTGTATTTCCTGATAAGGTGCGGTGATTGGTTGAATTAAAGAATTGTTGGGAGAGAAGCTCGTGGTTTGATTGGCTGCGACACGCCCTCCACGGTAAGCGATACAGAAAGCACAAAAAACAGACAGCCGTTCTCAGCGGGTTCGAGAGGTGCACTCGCTGGATACCTGTTTTTTGCATTTGGCCAAGTAAAACCTGGATATTCTGATCTCAAGATAGGATAATATCCACGTTTTCGGGACCCACAATCGGACGACAACTCTTTTTTCGTGTTTACCCAATGGTGGACCTCTTCACGCTGCCACAATCACTCACGCATCTTCCTTGCTGTTGGTGGCGTCGCTGCTGGCGACGGGCGAAGATGCCGCGCGTGTCGCATCGAGCGCCAGCGCGCTCTCGAGCCACGACAGCATGCTCTCGTCCAGCGCCGTCGCGGGCGTCGCTTCGGAGGCTGGCGCCGCGAACCCACCGGCTTCAGTGGGCGGCTGAGACGATACGGGGGTCGCAGATTCCTTCAACGTTGCGGGCACGCTCGCGGTTGCCAACGGAGAGGACCACGCAGACGGCGTGGCCGAAGAAGGCCAGACTGTGGTGGGAGCGCTCCCGATGCACGACGGGAGCACGGCACCAGCGGACGCGGCCGCCAGCCAATGCTGCTCGTCGGATGAGGTCTCGTGAGCCGAGGTCGAGCGCGCCGCTGGGCTCGCAGAAGTTGCCGGTGGCCACGCGCTGTTTGTGGCTCCTCTCGTCGTGGTGGATGAGGCAACCTTGGAGTCGCGACGAGAGGATGTAGGAGCTCCTCGTGCGCCGCGATTGTCGTCGCCTCGGTTGCGTTCTTGTCGGCGTTCACGTGAGGGTTTCCCGCCTCGACCGCCACCAGACGCACGACGGCGAGCTGGCTGTTCCTGGGCCGGCTCAGCTGGATCGCTGCTTGCACGGCGTCGAATGACCGTGTACCCAGCCTCGTCGGCCTGCGTCTTCTCGAGCGTACTCAGCGTGCGCACATCCAGCGGTCCAGCCGTCGAGACCACGGTGCGCGAGGTGCGTCGACGGGCCTGCCGCGCCGCCTCCTCTTCGGCCGCCTCAAACTCCATTGCTTCGCGCACCGACCCAAAAAGCCTGGCCTTGCGCTGCGGCTGGGCGCTAGATTCGCTGGCGCTACGCCCCCTCGCCGACGACTCAGGCGCGTCGCTCGAGCCCGCTCCGACCGAGCTCTCGAGCGTGTTGCCTAGCGAGGTTTTGCGCGGCTTATCGCGCCTCGCCATGGCCTCTTTGCCAATTGACCACTGCGCTGCCACCACATTTGGGCCCATGGTCCGGTCGTTGAGAAAACACAAGCCGGGGACTCGGCGGCGTGGCTTTGCATGCGACGAGACGCATCTTCTCTCCTGAGAACGGAATCCTCCCCACCCAACTGTCAGTAGCAAGGGACGTACTGAGATAGCTTTCACGACGGATCCCTAAAAGTCGCCGAGTATGCCCGGAGAGGTCCGCCCGTGGCAAATGATCCGCTCGTCCGTGGAAGACCTCGTCGCGTTGTGCAAGTATGTCACGGACAGAGACAGCTCTGTAAGCGAGACCCAAGAATCCTTCCGCAAGTCACGATGGAAGCAGCGGCGTGAGAATGAGCGACTCGCGCGCCATGACTACGACGCCGCCGTTGGTGAGGAGCGTTCCGACAGCAAAAAAGACCTTGCGGTACACGATGCCACAATCGATCCAGCGTCAGTAGCAGCACACGATGCTAATCCATTGGACTCGGATGACGAGCATCAAGACCATCACGCGTTGAGCTTTGACCAGTTCATCAATGAGTTTGTCGTGAGCGACATCGAGGTGCGCGACATCCGCCAGCTGCCTGCCATGGGCTCCGACCCACTCAATGTAGTATCTGTGCCCACTCGACGAGAAGGATATTCGCTCACACTCTGCAGCGACGGCGCAAGTAATGTTCTGGTGGTGTTTGGCGGTCGCCAATTGCGAGATCTTACCAACTTGCTTCCTGTTGCCTCCTCTGAGATCGATCCACTCAAGCTCGAACGAGTGCGCTACGTGTTTTCGAATGGCGTCTACTCCTACAACTTGGATACAAACGTGTGGGCGCTCCGACAATGTTCAGGCAAGCAACCGAAAGAGCGCAGTGACCACAGCGCCGTCTTTGTCGAGCCGCATTTCCTCGTCGTCTTTGGAGGCCGTGGCCGAAGCGGGCTCATCTTCAATGATCTCTTCATCTTGTCGTTGAAGGAGTGGCACTGGACAGAGATCGAGACGCGCACACGGCCGTCAGCTCGGTATTGGCACGGCGCTTGCCTGGCAGGTGACGAACATCTCTTTGTGTTCGGTGGGAAATCAGAAGTGCAAGTTTACGGCGATGTGCAACAACTCCACATTTCCCACGTGGTGGAGCTTTTGTTGCGCAAGCAGCAGCAGCTCGTAGAGGCGTCCGACAAGCAATCGGCGTCGTTGCCACCTGATAGTATGGTGGTTCCGTTATCGTGGAGAGCGCCGCATACGGTGGGCAAGCCTCCGTCCGCACGCTTCGGCCTACGCATGGTACGCATCGACCACGACCGCATCGCATTCATCGGCGGCTGGCGCGCCAAGCCGGCGTCTTCACGACCTCGCGCAGGAAGGGCACCGCGTGGCGTTGACGTGAATATACTCGACACCATGACCATGGTGTGGACCAAGCCGCATTTTTCATCACACATTTGCCGACTCAGTGCGCCGCCAGAGCGGATGCTCTTCGAGTGCTTTGCCGCACAGCACTCGCTCGTGGTGTTTGGCGGCTTTACGTATGCCACAAACGGAGAGACCGAGTCGTATGCGGGGCACGAAGACGACCGTCACGTGGTCTACAAGCTCGACTTGGCTCGCATGATCTGGCGGCGCCACGTCGTGACGGACCCCGAGCAGGCTGCGCTGGTGGCCTCCACGACCCCACACTTCAGCTCCAACGCCGTGCAAGTGCGTGGGAGCGACCGCGTCCGTCTCGCGTATACGTCCGTCGTCAGCCAGCACGTGCTTCCGCTCGAACTCACGGTGTTGGAGATGCGAAGGCAACGCCCACAGAGAGAAGAGCAGGCCATTAGCGCTGACCAACACCACGCTGCGTAGGGGGATGGATACACACCACATGTGGCGGG
>JAADVT010000423.1:0-27218 GCA_023335895.1 Pythium rishiriense
CTCGTTGCGCGCGTATAACGTGTTCTTACTGGACGTCGTGGCCGCGTCGGGCGAGATCGTGTGCGCGGCGATCGAGAAGCTGCTCGGTGGGTTTGGTGTGTTGGAAGCGAACGTGTCGATCGTGGCGCTGTTCACGTCGTCAGAGGTGGTGGCGATGGTGCAGTGCAAGTATCCGTTGGCCAAGATCGTGACGGCGCGGATCGACTCGAGCATCACGCGGCGTCGCATCGCGTCGACGCACGTCGACGTCACTGTGCAGCGCATGCGGGAGGCCTACAGTGTAGCTTTGTAGGGGTAATTGTTCAGCCAGGCAGGGTTTTGCGTGATCATCACTCTTTGTTGAATTTCATCATCTCATGGAGGATTCGGCCCTCAGTTCTGAAAGCCTGACAAAATGGATGGATGGACGTGGCCTTACCACCACCAACGACAAAGGCAACGATATCAATATCATCATCGCCAACAACAACGGCAGTGGTGGCGGTCGCATGGCCACGCGCAGCGCCATCCCGCGCGAGTGTTCAATGGCCATTGAGTTGCTCGGGGGCTAACCAGTTGCGGACCGTGGGCGTTGATACGTCGGAAAGGAGAAACATTCAAGAAGCGTGCTGATGGATGCATGAACCTTCGGTGCACAATCCATCGGTCCGGCCGGAGCATCTCCGTTTCCGAGAACTCCCACCCCTCCCAAAAACAAGCAATTTTCCGCGCCTCTTCTGCATGGATGAACATACACATCCGCGAAAACGTGACGGTCAATGTTACTTCGGAGTAAGACAAGACGCCAAGGGCTCACTGGCCCCAGTGAACGTGTCGCACGTCATCTCCATCAAGGTTTCGCGTGCGTTCTTCATCGCCCCCGTCTCGCTCGACACAGATCAGTTATACGAACAGGAGAGTGAGTCTGCTTCTCGCCTCGAGCACTGCTCGGAGCAGGGGAGCATAGCGGGACGAGGTTCCGGTTGATCAAATGGCGGGAGGTCGTGCGACATGCTCAGTGGCAGTGCCGGGAGACTTTACGCAGCATCACGGATTAGTCTGGCGCTGTTTACCTGACAGACCTTCGTGTTCGTATACCCTGACCTAAACCATCGACTTTTTTCCGGTAATTCAGTCGTAACGATCACTGTGACGTACCCTTATGAACCGATTTAGACGTTATAATATGATATGTCCATATGTCATTTTTCGTGTTTCGTTTGGAGCAGCACATGCCCCGCCGCTGCTGATGTCAAAAGGTTCGAGTATCCAAACCTTGCGTACCTCATCGACCCCATGCCGCTCCGCCGTGTGGTCTGTCCGTCCACACGGGGCCAGATGCCGCCGATAGGACGTGCTGGTGCACACTCCAAACACACCAACCGCAGACCTCCAACGAGCATAATGAAGCGGTTTGATGGAGCAGATCGATGTGAATCTCCCCCTATCGCTCTGGAGCTGTGCGGACCCCACCCCGACGCCCCATCCAGGGGTGGATGGGGGCTTGGGACATGAACGCCTCCACCCCGACGATGAAACGTTTTGCATTGTTCCATGTTTTCGAAGTGCTCCGGCCCAACGCATAAAACAACCAGCACCACTGCAGAGCCGACTCTGTGTGCACGCTTCAGTGTTGTTCCACAAAGGTCTCCCTCCCACTGGCGCCAGGCTGCATGCGATGCGGGGATAGCGCCGACGTGGGCGCCCAACCATCCCCCAAACTGACCGGATTTCGAAGAACAGTTCCAGCGACCGTCGGCCCCTTTCTCGGACGGGCTAACTCGGGGAGAGAGGAGCAACGACACAGAACAAACCACGCGAAGGGAGGAAACCATTGTGCTTTGACAATCGATGGAAAACGGTGAGAGAGAGTCCACGATTGAAGAGACATCCACCCGCGTTTGGCGCCTCGAGACGAGGAGATCAATTCGCAGCTGCGGCGGGCCAACGAACCACTCGGGCCACTATCTTGCTGCGACAGAGCGCAAATCCTCAACAACAAGAACGAACTTGAGGGAGTTTGCTCGAATCGAATGGGAAGGATGACTGTTCCTGAAACCCTGATCCTCTACCCTACCCCATGTCTAGGCTGCAGAAACGCTTTCGCCTCGACAGTGAGCAGTTGAAGTAGTCTGAAAGGACTGAGGAATAGAGGTATGTGTACGCAAGAATCACCCACGATGATAACTGAATCATATATCGTATTAAACAGGGTAAGGGATTCAGTAGGTATTAAATCGAAATAGTCCGCCGCTCTGTGTTTTACATTTTGACACACACGCGGGTTAGGGATGTGGAAAGCTCTCGCTTGAAGCGAGCCTCTGGAAACCCGCTCCGTTGTGTTCTCGTTTCCGCCCTGCCCAATACAGTACAGTTACACGGATGGAGGGAACACAGGAAGACACGGCAAAATCACACAAAAAAATAAACCTCTGTGTCGGCCCCACATCTCGTTCTCACAAAGGTCGGCGTGCGGGGTAACCACTGCTCATTTCGGATTCCGCCGGCGCGCGCTTCATGGAGTCGCCGTCCTCTCGCCGCCTGCTGCGCCGTGGTCCTGGATTCTCTGCCTCCACTGCCACCGCGACTGCGCATCCACTGTACGCGACGGCCGCCATGCCGGCGCCGCAGCTCTATGACGATGACGTGCCCGACGTCGGCGCGCACTATTTTGCAGCCAACCACCACGACACGCGGGCGATCCCCATGCAGCGCCGTATGCGCCACGCCGAACCGCAGCAGGCGCCGCGGTACGCACAGAGTCTGCAGGCGTCGTGGCCGCCGCAGCGCCATGGCGCCATGGACACTGAGTGGTCTGCTCCGCGACCGCCGCCGACCAGACGGATGTCGCTGTCGGACGACCCGTCCCTCTCGCCCACGGCTTTTCAAGGACACCACTCGCCGCACACGCAAGCCGCAAACTCGGGACGGATGTCGCCGGCGTCGGACGGAGCGGTGCTCCCAACCCTGTCGACGATGCTGCACAGTACGTGGCCTCCGCAGTGGCCGCCACGAAGTCCCCACACGCTACCATCCGCACAAGCGAGGCCTGCACAAATGCTGCCGCCCACCCACCGACGGGCTCCACGTCTCTCGGTGTCCACATCCCCCATATTCACAGCCTCCCTCCCCAAACGACCAAGCAGCTCGTCGTGGGATGCAGACGGCGAGGTGAGCTCGGCTTCGCAGTTTTCGCCGATGCATCTCGGCACACCCCGGTCTGAAATGGGCGATGAGCTTATGGAACTCACGCCTCGAGCAGCAAGCGGCAGCAGCAGCCCGAGTAGCTTCAGCACCGTGAGTGCACCGGACGACAACCAACAAGAAGCCGAGGGCTCAAAAACAAGCTCTCCATCTACGAAGGGTGACCGCAAAACGTCCCGGTATTTGCGTGAAATGGATCGCCGGGCAATCCTTGAACGCCTCGCTCGTGGCGAAAAGCAGGCGACGCTAGCCAAAGAGTACAATGTGAGCCGCGCGGCGATCTGTAACCTCTTTAAGCACCGCAATGAAGTGATGGCGCGGACCGACGAAGACCCGTTTGCGAAGCACCCGAAGAAACGTAAAAACAAAAAGACGCTCAAGAGTCGGCGGTCCCGTTCGCTTCGGCTTGCGACAGCCTCCAGTTCACAGGGCGGTGCCAACCGCGCAGTGGTGACACCGCCGTCGGCGCCAAGCAGTGTAAACCAGGTTCAGTCGGACTCGGTGCTTCTACTCTTGACCATCATGAGCGACCGTCGGTCCAGCGCCGACGAATTTCGTCGCGCGAGCGAGCGCGTGCTGTGGCTGCTGATCGAGGAGGCTCTATCCGCTGTGCCCATCAAGCTGACACAAGTCACAATCGCGGCCGAATCCAAGATCATGGGCGTCACGACCGAGCACCCGCCGTGCGCGATCTCGATGGAGCAGCGTAGCAGTCCGATGCTTGAAGTTTTTCAGCTACTGGAGCCGGAGCGGCCGTTTGGTCAGATCCGTGTCTTGGACGCGTCGGTCAATACGTGTGCACTCGTGGACGCGCATCTCCCGCCTACGCTGAAGTACCACAATGTGTTCCTCTTTGACGTCGCCGTGGTGTCGAGCGACACAATGCGCGCGATGATCGAGTGTGCCAAGGAGCGCGGCGCGCTTGAGGTTATGATCTACGTCGTAGCGCTCTTCATCTCGGCCGATGTCGTTGAGATGCTGCAGCGCGAGTACCCGCACGTGCGGGTCGTGACCACACAGATCGAGTCGAACATTCTCGAGGCCCAGAAAAACCGCCGCTCGTGTGTTGATGTCGTGCTGGGCCGCTTTGACCAAGTCTACCAGACCCAGTACACTCTTGTCTAAGTGTTTTTGTTTGCAAATGGAAGAAAAAGGCATATTATGCTGTCCCTCTGCCGCTCTTCATCTCACAGCCATGCTCGCTATCACTACAGTTTTGTCGACACGCACAGGATCCCAGTGCGACACCACAGCCCTCCACATTGCCACCCTCGGTGGCGTTCCGTGCTCCAGCTGGAACCATTTTCGGCACACGTGGATCACAGTGATGAGTGTCGGTAGCGCCCAATCGCAGGAGCCAATGCACGGTCGGAATGGGGGGCTGGAAACGGATTTCCATCGACCAACGGTTTCCAAACCCGAGGTTCGGACTGACGGGTCCACTGTAGGTACCGTACGGGGCTTGCGAACGCGTTTTTTCGTCCGGACCTGGAAGGTTCGGCGCTGTCTCTTCCCAATCCCATGGAATATCCTGCATACATATCGGAAGCTACCGCTCAAGACTTCAACTTCTCCCATCCTACTTTGGGAGACTCCTCGTGGCGCTGGCGTGCGAGCTGTGTAACGCCATCGCACCTCGATTCCTTGGGGGGACCCAGGCGACGTGCTTACGAGCAAGAAGCTTCCATGAGAGTGTGTGGGCCTTCTCGGGGTCATCAACCTGGGTGTGGATGGTGGGATGTTGAGGTTTTTGGCCGGGTAGGGGTGGCTTCCGTGTCAAATCACGGCAGCCGCACGGATTCCATCCAACCCTTTGACAGAATGCATGCGGAGCTCACAACCGCCCTCCTAACTCTCATCTTCGAATCAACCTCGTAAAGCAGATACAATGAGAGCTCCACTTTGATTATAGTAACAATGGATGTGGTGCTTCTCATAAATTATACTACACTCGAATATTATACTCTCTCGTGCTGTCGAACACTCCGAAGCGTGGCTGGTCCGTGGTGGAGCCAGAGGGTTGCCAAATCATTGCGGAGACCGCTGCTGCCAACTCCACGTGGGGGGGGGGGGCAGATGATGCGGCCAACTTCCCTTGGAAGCAGGCGGAAAGTGGCTTGGTTTGGTCTGTGCCATTGTCACACGACGTGTTTCTGATGAGGCCCCACGACCAGCGGTACAAGTATCCAGTCGCGAATGGCGCAGAGTGGCGCAACTGCCCGCCCGTGGCCAACGCAGAGAATCCATCATGAGATCCACAACACGCGTTGAAGTAAAAACACTAACAACACCATGTTTTCACCTTGCGAATGAATCCCTTGGGCTCCTCCCCGTCGACAGTGTGGACTCCACGTTGCCACCAGGCCACGATGTGGAAGCGTGACCTACGCGGCCACAACGACACCAGCTGGCGCTGTGGCCGTGGATGCCCAAAGTGGCAAACGGGGGAAGCGAGTGGCAGCGACGAGAGTCGCGAGATTGGTCCGTGGTTTTGGCGCGCTGGCTTCTCATTCGGTCGTGAGGATTGAGCATCCAGTGTGTGTACAGTACTGACAGTGCTCGCTGGAACAGCACACCACTCGGCCACTCTCCGCGTGGTGTACACGAATCATTCTGTCCTGTCGCCTTGGTCTGGCGTGTGAGTGTGTGCGTGGGAGCGTTGCTGGAAGTTCCCTGCGGGATCCCCTGGGGATTCCCCACGGACGCTCAGGATTCAGTGGTCAGCACGCAGAATGCGTGAAGGAGCGTACCGTACTGGATGGATGTATGGGTTGGACGCGTCCAAGCTGCTCGGCGGATCTGCATCCTTTTCCGTGAGCGCCAGTCCAGATGGGCAGCACAGCGATAAACGGGTCAAGGCAGGTGACCGACCACACCACCTGCGGACGCCCGCAGTGTTCACTGGAGTGCGCCAAGAACAAGTCACAGGTGCCCGTCGTTTCAGTTTAGATTCCTAACCACCGGGCGAAGCCTGTCGCGTGTACAGTAATCTCTCGTTGACCGCATTGGCTCGGCTGCGCGAGAGGGGCCACAACAACGCCTCTTCCCATTTGTGCGACATTTGCGACACGCCACTGCCAGCTCTTTTTTCGATTTGTGTTGACTGGTGGGCGACTGAACGTTGATTCCTTGATTGTGACGATTTGATTGGATGATTTTAGGCAGCTCCACCGGCGCACATCCCCTATGGCCGACTTTGACGATCAACGGACACGCAGAACTCTTTCCCGCACTTGAGATAAAAGCCCACAGACGATTTGCTTACACGGTCCCGCTGACCAGTCCCGAAAGTGCTCAAGTGTGCAACTCTCCACTAAAATCGATCTGGATATTTTCACGAGTTTTTTCTATCATTTCATCCATCGGGTGCGCACCGCAAGTTCTTGAACTTGATTTTTGTCCAGGAATCGAGCGCTGTCAGTACCAAGAACAGGGTCAGGGTTCGAGGATCTGGACTCTCGGCAAAACGTGCACTTCTTTCTTCTGTCGTTTGCACACATGCGAGAAGGCATCCTCCCGTTATTTTGCGTACTGTACAGTACATACAGCAAGGCGTTGCCCGGAAAGAAAGCATAGAAAGCACGCTTCTCAGTCCAGTTAATCCCACACAAGTGATCACCTCTTTTTCCCACATCCACTGAACCTAGTGTCCCAGGTGTAAAAGTATCGGAAAACACTCTCTGGGCAGTTTGATGTTTGGAACCACCATCAACAAAGTTCCAAACATTCTCACCAGGGTTAGAAAACGCTGTTTGGTTCGACGAATGGTTTACTCAAGAATCCCCTGATTATCTTGCGGTCGCTACGTTCATATTTGCGAAAGGAGAACACGATCCGAAGTGCAGTGAGTCCGTTGACTTCTAAAGAGAACTGAAAATCCGGAATAGAAGCAGCTCCATCCCATGGGAGAAACATTCACCTAATCCATGAACAATGAAATACAAACCCCTCTCAACTAATCGAAATATGGCCCTTCTGAGAATCAAATATGACAGGTTAGAACAAGTCCCCTGACCTTTTTGAGTGACTGTGCAACGTGGTGTGACGAAAATACCAAACGGTCGGAGGCGTGAATATAGCGTTTGGAAGGCTCATCTTCTGCCCGTCTGCTTTGAGGTTTTTCAACCTCTTGTTTTCTTCTTTCGGTCGCATGATTGCCTCACTCGGGTGAAGCATCGTTGGGGAGCAGAGGCGGAGGTTTTCCCACTCGTCATTCTTCGTTCGACGTCAAGGAACCGACCGCGTCGCCTCCGCTTTCCGTGAATTGGTTTCTGTTCGCAACCTGCCGAGGTCGCGGAAGCTGATCTCCATCCACAGTCCGATGTGTGCGCTTCACGTCTCGCCGTTGCCGATGTTCCGTGGCAACTCGATCCCAGCGACCGGCATGCACTCGATGCCGCCGACCCGTTCACGGCCCGATCCGTTCCCGTCGCGAGCACCGGATCAGTTCTCGTCGGAACCGTTTCCAAAGCGCCGCCGCGTGGTTCCTTCCCCGGAGCCGGCTCCCCGACCCCTTCAGACATCCATGCGCCCCTCTTCCTCGTCGTCGTACCCATCCCACGCCATCACATCCAGAGGCGTCCGCTACGCTGGATCATATCCGGAGATGAAGACCCACGATGTGCGAGACACATACCGCGCGCCCATGTACCCGACAGACGACTACGAGCCGGCCCGTGGTCCGCGCCACGCCAAGGCGTCGTCGCTGCCGGGACTCTCGTCGCTTCTCCGGGCCTCGGGCTCGCCCCCCCAGCCACGCCTCGAGCGCGACGTGAGCTGGTCGGCGGCGGGTTCGCCGACCGAGTCCTCGCTCGTGGCTTCGCGGGTCAGCGCACCGCACTGGGGCGCCGCCGTGGCCGCCGCGCGGTCCAGCGACCGTGACGCCTACAGCCAGCACCACTACCACCACCACCACCAGCGGCTCAGCCAGGCGCATCTCCGTGGCCAGTACTACCACCCAGTCGGCGCCATGACGCCGAGCCCAGTCGCCACTCCCGGCAGCGCGAGCCCGAGCAGCGTGAGCGGCGACGAGCGCGTGCCGTCGTCGGGGGCGTCGCTCGCGGGCGCCGCCGGGAACAAGAACTCGCGGTACTTGCGCGAGATGGACCGCCGCGCGATCCTCGAGCGGCTCGCGAACGGCGAGAAGCAGGCTGCGCTCGCCAAGGAGTTCCAGGTCAGCCGCGCCGCGATCTGTAATTTGAACAAGCACCGCGACGAAGTCATGTCGCGCGCCGACGAGAACCCGTTCGCCAAGCACCCCAAGAAGCGCAAAGTGCGCGCGCTCGCCCAGTCGACGGCCGCGACCCAAGACGCCACGACGACCCACACGGCCACGAAGCAGCCCGAGAGCCACAGGGACACTGCCGGTGTCACGCCCGAGCCGACGACCACCACGCGGTCGCCCGCCCCGGGAGGCATGGCCGCCGTCCACGTTGTGCAGTCGCGCGCCGTCCAGCTCTTGATGACGACGCTGCGCAGCCACGTGACGCCGCTCGGCGAGTTTCGCCGCTGCAGCGAGCGCGTGATGCGGCTCGTGATCGAGGACGCTCTCGCACTGGTGCCCACCAAGCCCGTGGACGTGTACCTGAACGACCAGGTCAAGGTGGAGGGCGTCGGGCTCGAGCACCCGCCGTGTGGCATCTCGATGGAGCAGCGCCACTGCCCCATGATGGACATGTTCCACCTCGTCGAGCCCGACCAGCCCACGGCGTACGTGCGCGTCAGTGCCGCGCACTCGTCTGCTGCGGCGCCGTCGATCACGCTGCTGGACGCCCACTTGCCACCGTCGCTGCGCTTCCACAACGTGTTTCTCTTTGACCTGGTGGCGGCCTCGAGCGAGGCGCTGTGTGCGACCATCCAGCAGCTCAAGGACCGCGGCGCCGTCGAGTCCATGCTCCACGTGGTCGCGCTCTTTGTGGCCTCGGACGTGGTCGCGGCGGTCCAGTGCACGTTCCCCGGCGTGCGCATCGTCACGGCCCAGATCGACGCGAGCCTCGGCAAGAAGACGGCTCGCGCCGCCCACGTCGATGCCCTGCTCGCACGCTTTGCGCAGGTGTACAGCAACGCCGTGTGAGTGACTGTCGACTCGTTTTTCTATCTGTGTGTGTGTGTGTCTAATTTATTCGCGACGACAAAAGCGTCGGGTGCATCGTGTCCGCGGATCAATGTGATGACAAAAAAACCAAGTAACCACAAATGAAAAAAAATGGACGGTGGCATACAACCTCGGGATTAAAACTCTTTGGAAATGACGTGCCGCTCGGCATCGTACCGGAAGCCCTGCTTGGTGAACACGGGCGAGTCGAAAAACTCGCTGAGATCGTAGATGCCGACGCCCTTGGCCTTGGCGAGCAGGTCGGCGCTGCGCACTGTGAGCAGCGTGACGCCGCCTGTTTGTCGCAGCAGGCGGCGCTGCTTTTCTTGCGACTGGGTCTGCATCTTGAGCTGGTGGTACGTGTTGGCCGACTGGAACAGCTCGTGGAGCACGTGCATGAGCAGCACGTTGTTGTCCTGGCGGTACGTGAGGTACGGGCGGAACAGCCGGCGCCACTGGCGCTTGAACGTGTACTTTTGGGCGTCGCACAGGCTCTCGGTCATGACGCGGATCGCAAAGTCCAGGTCATCGTTGGTCACGCTGTCGCGCAAGTGCATCCGCGCGTACGCCTCGCTCATTCGGAAGAGCGACTCGATGTGGCGCACGGCGATGGGCACAGCGCCAGTGTGTTGCGACGCGCGTCGCAGCTGTGCGTAAAATGTCTCGACCTTGCGCGTGTCGAGGTCGCTCGACATGACCGGGTTCACGTACGTGCGCGCATACAAAATGTACTTTTGCAGTAGCTCTTGGCCGATCGTCATGCCGTCCGTGCCCGTCTCTTTGACCTGCATGTCGCGCTCCAGCTTGCGGCTCAGCTCGGCCGCCGAGTCTTGGTCCTCATCACCGTCGTCTCCCTCCTCGTCGCCATCACCCGACTTCTTGATTGGGTTGCTACGCATGTGGCTCGAGATGACAAAATCGGCTAGCCGCTCGTCGTCCACGGGGTCTACGCGATCCTGAAGAACGCACAGAATATCAAAGCGCTGCAAGATCGGGTCCGTAAGCTCGACGTTCTCGGCAAAGGTGCGCGCGGGGTTGTAACGTCCGCCGATCGGGTTGGCCGCAGCCATCACAGAGCATCGCGCCTGCAGCGAGGTCACGATACCGGCTTTTGAGACTGAAATCGATTGTTGCTCCATGGCCTCGTGGATACTCGTGCGGTCCTGCTCGTTCATCTTGTCAAACTCGTCGATGAGGCAGACGCCCTTGTCAGCCAGCACAAGTGCGCCACCCTGAAGCACCCATTCCTTCGTGAACGGGTCGCGCGACACACCAGCGGTCAAGCCGACGGCGGAGGCACCCTTACCCGTCGAGTACACGGCGCGTGGCGCTGTCTTCTTACAGAACTTGAGGAACTGGGACTTGGCTGTGCCGGGATCACCGACCATGAGCACGTTGATGTCACCACGCACGCGTGAGTTGCGAATAAACTTGGGTTTTCCACCAAAGAGGGCGAGTGCGAGACCCGTCTTGACCTGGAGGTGGCCGTAGATCGACGGCGCGATACTGTTGATGAGAATCTGGCCGATGTTTGGGTTCTTGGCGAGCTTGAGGATCGTCTTCTTGTCCTCAGCCGTCAAGATCTGACTGCCCAGGACATCGGCGCGGCGCTCGACGTGGTTAGCCTCAATGACCGTACGGAACACGGGAAAGCCATCACGCAGGTTAAGCGTCGGGTCAGGCGTGTTGGTGTAGATGCCCGTGATCGCGACCTCGTCACCTGGTCGGGCCTTGTCAATAAGGTCACCCACGAGGATCACGTCTTTACTTCGCGGCACGCGGCCCGGCGGCACGCTCCCCGGAGATTCTTGAAGCGTGATCTTTTGGTAGTTGCGGTAGACGGTCTGCTCGTTGTTGACTGGGAACGACCCGCGGTACTGGCACTCGGGACAGGCGTTGAGCTTGATCTCCTGGTGGTTCTGCTGCGTGAACGGGCCGATGACGATCTTGCAGGCTGGGCAGTTCACCTTGACGAGCTTGAGCTGCGGAAACACCGAGGTTCGGCGCGTCACGACGCCCGAGACCTTGATGAGGAAGTTTAGATGGGCCGTGCGCAGATCACGCAGCTTCTCCGTACCAGGCAGATCAAGGATGCGGACAAAGATCTCCTGGTGTATCGTGTCGTAGTAAGGGAACAACCGCAGAACGACATCGCGCGCAACCTCTTCGAGGATCGTGAGCATATCCTTGGGCGCCTCAACAATCCACGCCGCGATCATCGACATGCTGTGGATCACGTCCCCAATCTCGATTTCGAGCGACTGCTCGTTGCGCTGCGCCATCTTCACGATCTTTTGGTGGTACTTGAGCGCGTTGTTATGGTCCGTGAACGTGTTGAGGAAAAGTTTCTACATACACAAAATCAACCAGAGGAAATGGTGAGATGTCACGCACACCACCGCGTCAACGATTGAGAGGATAATTACATACAAAGCGGCGCTTGATCTCGTTGCGAGGGCGCTCGGCGGCGATCCACTCGCGCAGGGGCACGTCAAAGTGTTCCAAATTGACCATGTCGTCCTCCTCGAGCGCGGCCAGGTCCTCGGGGCGCACGCCGTCGGCGTACTCGTCGCGGCGCATGAAACGGCGACGATGCGTGTCGTCCTGCTCGGCCTCCATGTCGTCCCGGAAGACCTGCGCGATGCGGCCTTCGCGCGCGTCGCGGCGGTTGAGCTCTTCCTCCACACGGCGACGCGTGTCGAAGTCCATGTCGGCGTAGTCGCGGTTATCGAGCTGCTCCGTGTCGTAGCGATCCAGCGTCTCCATGCGGCGGTAATCCCTACATATATCCAAACGCCCGTGATGAGCAGGATCTCCTTCCCAGTACACGGGACAAATGGTTCGTACATGGCCGCGTTCTCATTCAGGTCCTCGCCGTCGTCTTCCTCTTCCTCCGAAAAGTAGACGCGTTCCCGGCGCTGGATGTCCAGCTCATCCTCAAGCTCGTCGCCTTCTTCAGCCTGGTCGCCAAAGTCGTCGTCCTCTTCCTCGACGACCTCTTCCTCCACGACTTCCTCCTCCACAACGTCGTCGTCGTCACCGCTGTCAAAGCCGCGGCCACCGGTATGGCCGCCGCCCAAGCCATCACTGTCGTCCCCTCCACCATCACTGTCCCCTCCTCCTCCTCCTCCTCCACTGGTCGCGCCGCCACGACGCAAGCGCCGGCGCTTGCGGCTGTGCTCCCGCTCCGCCTCGCTGTCGCTGCCACTGTCGAGCCCCGCTCCGCCTCCGCCACCTCCTCCTCCATCTCCGCCGTCCGCTCCGCCGTGAGCGGCATCCGCCGCGGCCGCGCGCCGCAGCAGCTCGTCGTACGCGGCGCTGTCGTCCTCCGCCATGCTCCTCCGTCCTCCGCCGGCACGTTCGTTATCACCGCGCCACCGACTTCCCGCCAAAACGGCAGGCCGATGATCGCTAGAACTACACAACAGGACACTCAAGTATATATACCTTCCTCAAATGTGAACATTTCAATCTTAAAATCGATAACTAGACGAATTGTTTCCAAAAGCACTTGTATAAACGATTGAGTATTTTTATTTACCTCAATAGACGCTTTCATTGCTCTTCACAGGTCTCATTATTACGTCCCATAGAAGATGAGATTTTTCACACAAAGGCCGACTGCTGGAACGCGCGGTCGGCCTGGCGCAGCGCGTAGAAGACCTCCATGGCCGTCGGGCGGCGCTGCGCGTCGAACTGAAGACACTGGTCGACGAGCGTCTGGATGACCGCGGGGCACTGCGGCGACGCCGTTGGACGCAGCTTCCCGGTGCTCACGAGCACTGCGAGTTGGGTGTTGTTGCGCGAGGCCTCGGCGTCGTGGGCAAACGGGAGGCGGCTCGTCTCTAGCTCGACCAGCAGCACGCCGAACGAGTAGATGTCGGCCTTTTCGTCGTACCGCTCGCCACGCAGCACCTCGGGTGCGACCCACGCGGCCGTTCCGACCTCGCGGGTCATGGTCTCTTCGAGCGCCATCTCGCGGCTGATCCCAAAGTCACTGAGCTTGGCATTGCCGTGCTTGTCGAGCAGGACGTTCCGTGCCTTGAGATCGCGGTGCAAGACCGGCTGATTGAACGAGTGGAGGTACACGACGGCCTCTGCGACATCCTGCGCGATCAGCGTCTTGCACCGCAGCCCTGCGCGTGTCCACGGCTGCGACCACGACTCGGCCGACGGGCCGCGCTGTTTGTCCAGGAGCTTGCGTAGATCGCCTCGCGCCATGTACTCAATCACGGCTGAAATATCGCTGCGGCTCGTCCATGTGACGCCGATGAACTCGACGATCTTGGGGTGCGCCAAGTTGGCGCAGATACGGATCTCGTCCATGAACGCGGCGAGCGCGGCATCGTCCTGGGATGTGCCCGGCAGCATTTGTTTGATCGCCACCGTGCGACCACGGTACGTTCCCCGGAAGATAACGCCGTACCCACCGCGGGCAACTTGAGGGCCCAGCTCGACTTGCTGCTCATCCAAGTGGAATGCGATCAGCGCATTGTCCGTACGCACGTCGTTGCTCAGGTATCGATTAGCCGAGTCGGTCATGCTCTTGCTGGGCTTTGTCTCACTAGCACCGTGGCTCACAAACTTTGCCTCCTCGACTTTGCCGTCGGCTAGCTGTTGGGACTGTCGTCTCTTATACGCTCGGTAGCCAATGAGAGCGAGGAACAATGCAGTTAGCACCCCGACGGTAACGGCGATAGCGATGATCGTTGTCGTCTTCGAGCTGTCCGATTTTTTGGTCGTTGAGTCTACTGGGGAAGGCAGGACCGATGGTGGCGGTGTCGCAGTGACGGTCGGTGGTCCCACGCTTGAGCCACTCAACGAACCAACTGACGATTGAGATCCAGACTCCGACCCGGCAACGGGAACAGTGATACCGGCCGTACTCGAGCTACCAGCGCTTCCCGATCCGCTTCCAGATGACACATTGGCTCCTCCGTTCGCCTCGATGTCGTAGAGTTCAGTGAACCGATCGTCTGGAAGCGATCATGAACACACACGTTAGAACTATAAGTAGTACCGTGTGGGCAACAACAGGATGGCGCACCACTGATCACACAAAACGTGCTAGATTTGAAATCAGCCAACCGAGCGGTCGAGTCGGCGCACGTGGTCTGCTTCACCGGTATTCTCGTGGAGGCGATAGTGGCAAAATTTGAGAAATCGGTCTCGCGAACCTCGAATTCTGTCATCTGCAAAGGCCCGAAGAACCTTATATCCAGCACAGTTGAAGAGAGTATTGTGAGAAGTCGTCGGTGAGCCAGAGAAGATGATCGCGAAATGCTCACAGGTTCTTGAGCGAGCTGGAGAATTTAACTCCACGCACTGTGGTGATCGGACAATCCGTGAAATCGCTACAGATATGGAATGCATTGTGAGCCAGCTGAAACACTCGAGACGAATCAGAACCCCGCACGGAAGGCTACTCACAGCACTCGGAGAGAGTTCGGGAAACGGATGCCGTCAAGTTTCTTGATGGGGTTGTTGTTCAGATACCTGCCACCCATGCAACATGGCGTCAGCTAGATGGTGCAAAGTGAGTGTGGTGCGAGAACAGGAAACTCACAGAGATCGGAAATCCGTCGGGAACTTGAAATCGATCGACGTGAGCTGGTTGTCGTACAATGCTCTGCAGTGATCCACACAAAAACTGGCCGCTCTGAGCTATGCGTCCACAACGGAATAAATATTGGATTTGAACGGACAGATTGGTTAGCTGAGTCGGGAGCTTGGCATTCTTGAGCGACGATATCTTGTTCCCTCGGAGGTCACTGTAGCACAAGTCTACGTGAGACCCACTTTGGCAAAACTTGACGCCAGATGTTGACCGTACATGCGACTCGTGCTGTCCGGGAACTCGATGTTGTCAATCGACTCGAGAGCACTATCGGAAAGCCTCCTGCGATGGTTCACACGTGCGAGGGTCAGATTACTGGCAAATACTACTACAGTATAGTAGCTGGTTCGCGGGCGTACACAGTGTCCATGGTGTCGACCGCGGCCGTGAGGATGCCGCCGCGTGACAATGGCGAGCCGGTAATGTTGCTGTTCCATACAAGCATGAAGCACGTGTCAGATACCCATACGCCGTTGTCTACCGAAGGATTCAAGCGCCAATACAACGAACATGGCCCGGGTCTTGGACGGGATGCTTTCGATCCGCTCAATGCCGGCGTTGGCGCTTTCCAGCAACGGGAAATCGTCGTACAGCTCGTTCGGAAGCAGCTGGAGCGTCTGCACGTCGCAGGATGGCGACACGATCCAGGCTTCCTCGGCGGCGTTGTCCTTGGACGCCATGAGCGTGACCACCGCGGGCGCCTCGGCGCCCGTCTTGGCGCAGGTCGTGGCATGAATGCCAGGGCCGGCGACTGCCACGCTCGCGAGCACCGCGGCCACCAGAGCCACGCGCATGGGCTCTCACTCGTCGGACCACGAATGCAGATGGCACCCGATCACCGCGTGGCGACCATGCCGCCTATGCCACGGCATTGCCATGGCAGTGCCACGGTGGCCACACGAGGAGAGATGTTGGGCCTCGCCATGGAGCCAATCAGGAGATAGACGAGTGATGGTCAAGCCTAATCTATGTCCTTTCTTTTTCCACCAGTCGCCACATTGATAGGTACATAGACGTGTTGGTCTGATGGCGCTCTTCGATACAACCTTGAATAAGTAGATTTTACCCCCTCTCGTTCATTCCGCCAGAGGAGCGCCATCCTGGGACGCGATGGTCACGCGGCGACGCGGCGCTGCCGTGCTGCTCGTGGCATCGTGGCTGCTCGTGGCACCGCCGGCGCGTGCCGCTGTGTGCGCCAAGACCGGTGCGGAGGCGCCCGCCGTGACCACGCTCATGGCCTCGAAGGAGAACCCAGCGAGCGAGGCCTGGACGGTCTCACCGTCGTGCGAGGTCACGGTCTCCAAACTCACACAGCGAACCGGTGCGACCGAGACGACGTTCCTCAAGCTGACCGACGAAAACATCGCGCGCATCGAGAGCCTGCCAACAAACACGAAAAGCTTGTGCGTTCCCCATCGGAACGGACTGGGGATTTCACGCGCTGAACTGTGTTGCGTGGGGGTTGCCTTAATTAATAGCTGGCTGGCAGGGTACAAAGTCGCTCGAGGCGCCGACCTCACCAACGCCAGGGGGCTCCAAGAAGTGTACGTCGAAAGATTATCCTCGAGAGTTGTGTCTGTCGCTCACTGGGAACCGCTTCCACCTGCGCAGCACCATGGCCTCCAGCTCGCTCTCGACGGTGACGAATATCAAACTGCCCGATAGCGTTGTCAGGATGTACATCACATCATGCATCGGCGTGGGCTTGGTGACCAATGCGCTCACGTTGTGTGCCACGATCTATGCCAGAAACTTCGAGCGGAATGCGATCAAGTCCCTGGCAAACTTGAAGCTGCCGTCGGCGCTGATTTCATTGTGCGCTCGCTTTAACCGCTTCCTCTCACCGGGTGTTGGCTAAAACTGTATGTGTCGATACACTCATAGAACTCTCAGCAAGAACAAACTCGCTGCCATCGACTTTTCGCTCCCACCGAACATCACGTCGTTGTCCGTGATCTCTACTGTACTTTAGAAGTTGACCTCCATGATGCTCACAACGTTCGCGTCCCAGGCACCTCGACAACAATCCTATCACGAGCCTTGCCAACATTACGTTCCCCGATTCCGTGGATTATGTGTACGTGCGAGGGACATTCACGGTATCCTGATTTCGCGTGCCGTGAAAGCTGGACGTTATTCTCTCCCTCTCTTGATTCGTACAGAGACCTATCGGGATGCAGCGTGTCTTCTGTGCGGGGAACGCGTTGGCCAAGTGCACTTAAAACAGCGTACGTATGGCATGGGCTAGTCGGTGGCGGCGGGTGACCCACTCATCCCGAGTCGTGGTCACAGAACATTTGGCACGACGCCAGTGACGACGTTCGAAGTTCGCAAGTCGGATGCAGCACTACTCAGTGGCGTCGGTGGGGGATTATCTGTGGTCACACAACAATCGACATGCGAAGACGCGACCGCGGTGCTCACAGAGATAGGCACGAACACGTTTTGCGTCATCTCCGGTAAGGCTTGACACACTGAAAGTGAGGAATGGACCGTATACTAATCTGGTTGAGCAGATGAACATTTTGATCTGCTCTACCCAGCGACTGCTCCTACTGTGGCTCCTACGAGTGGCCCCAGTGGATCGCTTTCTGACAATGCGACATCGGCCTCCGGCTCGGCTGGCTCCACCGCAAGTGCTGAGGAGAAAGGAACAAGTGCCACCAATAGTACCGACAATACTCCAACCGAATCGCGTCGGACTGCTAGTTCGGCTCCTCCCTCCTCGAGTGCCGAGGCAACTGCCACCGGCTCTTCCAACAGCGCCCTCCTCATTGTTCTCGTGATTGTTGGCGTTGTGCTTGCAGTCGTGATCGCCGTCGTCAGCTACCGGATTTTCGTCGTCTCGCCGAAGAAAAACAAAACCGCTCTACTTGCGAATGTGGAAGACGTTGACGCATCACACGGAAAGTATGTTAGCCACGACGCCACATCAGCCAGCAACTCTGCCAGTGGAAGCAATAACGACTCCAACCCGCAGCTCGAGCAGCTTCGACAGGATATCCGCAAGGATGGACGGCTCGCACCATTCCGGATCGACGAACGAGACGTGCAAATCGACGGCGTGATCGCTCGGGGTGGCTTTGGGATCATCTACCGCGGGAAATACCGGACTCGTGCGGTCGCCATCAAACAGCTCTTGCCCGACACTTGGCGCGAAAACAAAACGCTCGGTCGCTTCGTCGACGAGATCCACTTGTGTGCCAGTCTGGACCACCCAAAAATCGTCGAGTTTGTCGGTGTCACGTGGACAAGCTTACGAGACATCTCGGTCGTGATCGAATTCATGGACGGCGGCGATCTCCACAGCGTCTTGCGTGGGCACGAGAGTCCGTCTCGCGTGGACTGGACCGAACAGTGGAGCTCCCGCAGGCTCAAGAGTAAGGTCTCGATCGCCCACGACATTATTGAAGCCATCGCGTATCTGCACGCGCTGCCGACACCAATTCTGCATCGCGACTTGAAAGCTCATAACGTGTTGCTCGATGTGCGCGGCAACGCCAAGCTAAGCGATTTCGGGATTAGTCGAGAGATTGCACTGGACCACACGATGACCAGTGAGATCGGGACGGTCGCGTGGATCGCGCCGGAGATTTTGCGGGGCGAACGGTACAGCGACAAGGCAGATATATACTCGTTTGGCGTACTCCTCGTGGAAATGGACCGGTGTAAGCACCCGTACGCGGACGTGAGCGCCGCGCACGGCGAGACCGGGTCAGCCTACAAGGCCACGCAGATTGCGGTTCTTGTCAGCACGGGCGAGTTGCAGCCGACCGTGTCGAGTGACTGCCCTGACAGTATTCGCGACTTGGTGGACGCCTGCATCGCATTTGACGCCACGCATCGTCCCTCTTCCAGTCATGTGCTTGCAATGATCAGTCGAATCCTCCCGCAGGGTGACCGCAGCATTTCATCTGGGTTTGTGTAGTTGGAAGAGAGAGAGAGAATGCCATGTTTTCACCGATACTCGTGGCGAAGCCATTTCATCAGTACGTTAGAATCGGCCTGTTTTGTTTTGGTTTTTGACAACTGATACCGAAAGGTCACCGCGACTCCAAGAGGTTATCGCACCGTTCCCCACCATGGGCGCTGGCGCGAGCGCCGAGACGATCTCGGCCAAGGCGCTCCGCGAGTTCGAGGACGCGCTGGACGCGACCAACCAACACACACTCGCGATCACGCACCGCGATCTGCTCGTGATCCCCCCGACCGCGATCGCAAAGGCACTGCATCTGCGTGAGCTGAGGCTCACAAACACGAGATTAGGCTCCTTACCAGCGAGCTTCGGGTGTCTCACGCTACTCGAGTGCGTTCGACGGTTGAATGGTATCGCACTCTCACCCCACGAACTCATCGCCTTTTCTTGCTATAGGCGGCTGTCGCTCGAACGGAATGATCTGCAGACCTTGCCACTCTCGTTCCACGAGCTGCGCAACCTCAAGTCTCTCGACCTGAGCAACAACCAACTGCAGGGACTTTTGGGCAACTTCTGCGACTTGGTGCAGCTCGAGTCGCTGTGGCTCCACGCGAACGAGCTAAAACATTTGCCAACGGAATTCGGAAACCTTGTCAAGCTCCAGTTCTTTGACGTACATGCGAACCGGTTGCGCAAGCTCCCTAAGTCGTTCCCCTGTTTAGTCTCACTTACACGGTTTCACGCGAGTGGTAATCGGATCAAGACGCTACCGGCAGCGTTTGGCAACTTGCGCGCGCTCGAGGTGTGCGACCTGTCGGGGAATCTACTACGCGAGCTACCGGCTCTGTTTGGAATGCTCGGCTCTTTGCGCGTCTTGTTTCTCAAACAGAACTGCCTCATCGAGTTGCCACGATCGTTCGCTGAACTGCAGTCGTTGGAGAACCTCTCGCTCACTGGGAACAGAATCGATGTGTTCCCACTCCAGGCGCTCTCCCGACTTCGACGCTTGAAGAATTTGACTTATGCCGAGAACCGACTTAAGATCTGGGGCACCGACAACCAAGACGAGCAAGGTGATATCAACCTGCCAGAGGCAGCTGGTCGTGGCCAAGGAGAACAAGGCAGCGGTGTGTTTGGCACCATGACTGGCGTCGAATTCTTGGAGCTCAGCGATAATGCTCTGGAGCGGTTGCCTTCCTCTGGCTGGCCGGTCCTCACTGCCCTCGTGGAAATTCGACTCTCGCACAACAAGTTGAAACATGTTCCTGCATCCATTGGTCTCCTCCCGTCTCTCCAGCGACTAGATCTCAGTTTTAATAAGCTCACCAAGCTGCCGTCAGCGCTGTTTGACTGCCCACGCATCTCTCGTCTGGATCTTCGTTCCAATGCGCTACAGAAGCTCCCGCCGAAAGTCGGTCGCGCGTCCGCATCGTTGCAAAGCCTCTTCCTCCAAAAAAATGCACCACTTGTGTCTCTGCCGGACTCTCTCATTGAGTTCACAAACCTCGCGTGGCTCGAAGTTGACAAGGCCTGCTTCTTGGCACTGACGCCGGCACAACTTGACTTCTGCAAGACCCTTGCAACCTTTAGCGCCGAGTAGAGGCGACAGCTTCGCCAAGAAACGACGGAAGAAGCCGTGGGCCGCCCGCACCACTCTCTCGCAATGACAGCTCGATGGTGTTGATAGTCTCTTGTCGCCCCCGCGCATCAGCAGGAAGCAGCATTGCCTGCTGTAGGGGAGTCATACCATGTAAATCATACTTGCTTGCAAGTTCGGTTCTTGCACACAGCAGCCGAACTGTCTCGATGTGCGGTCCGCCAGTGATCGCGAGGTGTAGAGCTGATCGACCAAGATGCTGGGTCGTAGATGTCGGATCAGCACCACACTGTAGCAGTAGATCGACGATTCGTACGTGGCCAAGTTGCGCAGCGAGGTGGAGTGGTGTGAGTCCATCTGCCGACGCCTCAAGACGCGCGTCAACGTCTGCGTCGGCGAGTACCAGTTCCTCGACAGCACGGAGGTGGCCGCCAGCGATCGCGTGATGGAGGGCTCGCCAGCCTCCAGCCGAAGCGGCCTCAACGAGACGTTGGCGGTCTTCGCCACAAACATTTTGGAGAATATTGTGGACAACGGCATCTTGGCCAAGTCTGGCTACGCTGTGTAGCGCGGTCCAACCGTTCTGTTTCAGCAAGAAGTCGAACATGAGATCATCCGCATTAAGCGAAAAGTGGTCATACCGAAAACCCTCACCGTATCTTTTGCCGCGAGATCGAGACCTGCAGCCTTGAGGGCAGCGATCTGGTCTTCCCGAAATGGGTGCGCTGCAGTGTTGACACCGTGTAGTGCGAGTGGTTTGGCTTTGCCGGCATCGATCAGACTCTTCGGTCCGTAGGCTTTATCGCGCCGGCAACACGCGCATTGGGATGCATCGGCATCGTTCAATTTCCAGCACAAGTAGCACTTCCACGGCACCTGGGGCGCCGGCGGCATCATGGTTCCTACAAACGGAAACGAAAATAAGCGACGATGGTAATGCATGTACAAGCACAACAACTCGATTTGATCACAGCGAGGTACGGCTCGTGAAACCCTAAAAATATAGCCCCGTGACACTCTCGAATCCAAGTCCAAGAAAACGGATCCATCAGGCTTCAAAGCCGGCGTGCGTGGCCTTGTACATGGCGACAAGATGCTCGCCGCTCGTGGTGGGCTCGTACTTCGCCGGGTTCTCTTCGCTCACACATGATGGGAAGCACTCAACGCGGCACGTGTAGTTGGGTTCGTAGAAGAACGGGACGGAGTATCGCTCTTTGCCTGTGAGGTTGACCACACGATGGCGCGTCGACTTGAAGATGCCGTTCGTCCAGCGCTCGCCCATATCGCCGATGTTGACAATGAAGGCGTCCGGGCGCGGCGGCACGTCGACCCATTGTTGGTCTTTGTACCAAATCTGGAGTCCTGGGTTTTCGTCCGTAGACAGCAGCGTGATGAGCCCGTAATCCGTGTGGGCGCCGGCGCCAAACACACCTGACGACACGTCCGAGGGCACCGCGTCATAGTGAAGCAAGCGCAGCGCAGCCATGGGCTTGTCAAACATGCCATCGGCGTCAAATGCGCCACGCGCGCCAGCCGCGTCGGCAAACAACTTGGCGACCGTAAGGCCCAAGTCGCTCATGACGGCATGGTACTTCTCCATGACTGGCTTGAACGTCGGGTAGGTTTGCTCGTCCGGGAACACGTTGGGCCCGTGGAGCGGGTACTTCATGTCCGGTGAGTCCTCGCTCGTGTGGCGGCAGATGTAGTAGCCTTCTTTCGTGTCGCCGCGGGTCTGCACGGCCGGGTCCAGTGTCTCCTCGTTCATCGTCGTGTACCCGCGCATGTACTTGTTTGCGAGCACTTTTTCCTTCTCGGCGCGCGGCTGCTTAAAGAATAAGGCCATCTCGGCGTACACTTGCAGGAGCAGCGCAGCGTCGACGCCGTGGTTCACCAAGTAGAAAAAGCCCACGTCCACGCAAGCCTATTCTTGCACATCACACCCATGTCAGTCAGGCGCGTCCGACGCGGATGAATCACCACGTCGCCGTGTTACGAACCGCGCGCAGCTGCTGGGCGGCGTCGGGCGCCGAGAGGTCGACCTCGGGGATACGTAGCGTGTCCGCCATGCTCTCTAGTCGGGTGCTGGGAAATCGGCGACTTCGGAACTGAAGCTTGGAACTTTCTCCGCCGGAAGAAGAGGCGCGCCGGCCGGGAAGTTCCGCTGGTGGATGCGCAATGGCGACTCGAATACAGCGCGCTCTTGGTCCTGTGGTGCTGCACACCTGATGATTTGTGGTACCACCAAACTGGCCGTGCTATGTACGCATGCAAAGAGTGATGGTGCAAGTCCGTGTTCCGAAAGTCGACGTCATCTTCTCGTATCCTCCCAAACGTTTCCGTGTTCCCGTTCCAGAAAGGCAACAACAAAAAGTGTCTAAAAGCCACCCAGCACCCCGTTCAGCGTGTCACTGATCGAGTACATCCGTCGGCGCTCGTTCTTGACACGGCCAATCCCAACGCTCTGGCCCCCTGTTGCTACCGCTACCAAATCATTCGAGCTGGGGTCGGACTTGGCGCGACGTTTCTCGTAGAAAAACACGTCGTTCACAACGCGATCTAGCGCCGAGTACACGTGCGTTGGAACGGCAATCTGGGCGATTGTTGCGAACAGCTCATCCTCGGTGATACGCGTGAGCCAAAGATCCTGGTACAAATGGCTCTTCTGAATGATCGGGATTGCTTCGTCGATATCTGTTCCGATGAGATCGGCACGGAGTAGCTCGTGAATCGCCATCGCCAAGCGGAAGAGGAACACCGTTCCATCCAGCAAGAAATTGTCAACAACTCGAACAGCAATTTCGAGCGGTAAAACTTGCAGGAAGAGGGTCTGGAGCCAATTCATCAGGTACATGGAGCTGGAAATCCCGATTGACTTGAAATGGCGATGCAAATCTGGCAGCCGGGAGTTCAAGAACTCTTCAAATAGCTTGTAGTATACGTCTGAGAGCTCGGCATCGAGCAAGTAGAAGGTGAACAAATGCTCGTTCACCATGAGATTTGCAAGACACTGAAATGCCAGGTATCGATCCTGTGGCATGTGGAGGCACAGCAACGCAGCCAAGTAAGACATACCCTGGATATACCCGAGGTCTGGACGGTAGCAGGCATAAGTTTCGAGAACTTCGAGGAGGTATTCGTAGTATGGCCCTGTTGAGTCGAATAGCTTCAGAGAAGGGAATGTTCGAGGCAGATCCGTGTCGATTAAGGCCAGCGTATGCTCCTTCCCAATGACCCCGCTCCCGCTCTTGGATCCGCCGTCGCGCTCTTGCTTGTACGCAACTGCGCGCTTTCGATAAATTTGATACATTTCGGGAGTGATCTTTAGCTTGTTTCCAATAGCCAAAGGCCACACTCGTGCTCGAATCGAGGGGGGAATGCCTTGACGCCACATTGCGTGAGCCAACGGAGTATCTTTGTTCTCTTCCCAGTCTCGGAGAATCTTCGTACGCCAAAGTTTTTTCGCCTTGCGCAGCTCTTCTTCCTTTTCGTGAATCGTATGTCGAGACTCTGACGTTTGATACATTGCAGCAAAGTTTGTGGGACTGGGTGCCAACGTTCCATATGCCCAATCAGATCGAGGGATACCCCCGGAGTCGATAACGTTGATCCCAAGCGTGGGTGGAAGTTGATCCGAAGAGTTTGTCACGATGTGCAACCCCTTCCCACTTCCATTTGCTCCCATGGTGCTTGTACGATCAACCTCGACTGCCACGGTGTACTTATGGCCACAAGCGACAACAAGATCCCGAGTAGGCCGAAAGCAGTCAATTCTCTCCGGAGTGTCCTTGTTGACAGTGTGCCCCAGCCCGCACGCACCGTACAGGTTCAATCCCCAAGCGTACATGACCCGCGAGTCCGTTGTCACGACCGAGTGAAATGCACCGCAGTAAACTTGAGTAATCACATCGGGTGGACACAGTACAGCAGAGAAGTCGACTTGCTCCGGAACCGGTTGGTAAACAATACCTCGTCCAAGTTGTCCGTACTCGCCAAGACCCCAAGAAAACACGTCACCAGTGGATGTGAGCACAACAGTGTGGGTGTAACCACATGCCACATCAACTGCGCGGACATCCGCAAGTTTTTCAACTAGTTGAGGTGACAGTTGGTCCTTGTCCACATACCCCAGTCCGCACTGACCTTCTCCTTGCTTGCCCCACGAGTATAAGCGCCCTTCCACAGTCCTTGCGACAGTGAAATTCCACCCACAGACAACTTGTGCCACCCCTGCTCCTTGCGGAAAGCCTCTGACTTCATGTGGAGTGTCGCGCCACTTGTTATCCCCAAGACCGAGTCTACCGTTTCTTCCTCGCCCGAATGTGAAGAGCGCACAACTATCAGTGAGAACCGCTGTGTGAGCACCGCCGCAACTTGCCTGAACAACTCGATGGCGAAGAAGGCTCATGACTTTACGAGGTACACTTCTGTCTCGCATATCGCCATGACCAAGTCGTCCATCTTCACCGCTACCCCATGTGTATAATTCACCGCCTTCGGTTATACCGAGTGAGTGCTGAGCACCGCATGCCACACTGATAATCTTCGTACGATGGAGCGCCTTCTCAAGCGCGAATTCTTCTATAAGACGAGGGGCGATCAACGTGCTCTGCAAAAGTCCAGCAGGGGAGCTCTTCTTGTCGTCATTGTCGCCGAAGGAATACACATCCCCACCATCTGTCAAGTAGAGAAGATGCTCCCCTCCGCACGCTAACTGAACAATAGTCTGGCCTTGGAGCACTGGCAACTCTTTTGGCCGCAATATGAGAGGAGAGCCGGATTCACTCTTTGGGGCGCGGCCCCAAAGCCACACTCGAGCGTTGGTATTTGCGTCTTCGTCTTCTGGGTTGACAGTAGTATCCTCTTTCGATGAGTTCTCGGCACCTTCTTCTTCCACTGTGTTTGACGAGACGTTTTCTTTCTCACAGGATTCTGGGAGGTCAATGTCATCTTTGATTGCAACACGTGCTGCGGTCAATTCGCGATCGTCCTCAGAGGTATGTGTTTCTGGACTGTCGTCAGCAGCTTTCTTCATTAGCACTTTTGTTTGGATGCTTTCCAACAATTGAGCTTGGAGTTGGATCAGCGCGGACATGCTGTCTTGGACATCTAAACGCACTCGCTCGTGCAACACATCTCTTTCTTGGAGTAAGCGACGAACATTCACTGTGTCAGCCAAACCGCCTCTTCCGCCTCCAGCGTCTGACGTTTGCTGCATGTTGGCGAGGCGAGTCCAGTACGAATGCTTGACCTCTGGTAGCAGGTCTCGAACGAGGTTTTCGAGTGGTGCCATGACGAGGTCGCGCGTCTTTCGGCCATACCCGCCTTGCAGCTCCTCTAAAATCTCGCGCTGTGCAGCGACAAGTGCGGATGACGATACACGAAGTGTGCTTTCCCCTTTGCGCTCGGTCGAGCCATCGTTGTTTCGTGCGACTTTGAAGAGTGCCATCTCACTCACACGCTTGTACTCGTCGACAACTGCGCCGAGTGTGGACCACCAGGCTTTCGTCGCGTTCTCATACGCCTTGACACAGTTCCACAGAGCGTTCAGGTTTCCCTCGGCCTGTAGAATTTCATTGCGGAACTGGTTTGAAATGTGCTCGCCGCCCACGCCAGTGCCACCAATAGCGCCGTTATCCGCCCCTGTGTCATCAAAATCGACCATGACCCCGACTTCTTCGCTATCCACGCTGTCCACATCCTGCCACATGCTGGTTCGCGTTCTGTCGCCAAAGTTCACACCCTCGATTTGCTCTCCACCACTGCTCACGGAGGAGGCACGGGACTCGGAGACTGGAAGCTGGTCGCCCACGGCGGCAAAATTCGACATCAAATGGCGAGACGACTCGGACGACGCCGAGCCGATGATTGCCGAGAGCACCGTGGGCTTGGCCCACTCAGGCAGCGTCTTGACGGCCGCCGGCGGGCGGTTCCGCTGGTGCGAAACAAAATCGTAAAAGATCTGCATGTCGAGCCCGGCCATCGAGTTGACGTCGTGCTGGAGTCCGTCGTCGTGCTGCTTGGCAAGCGTGGCGAAGATCTCGGCGATGAACGCCTCGAGGCCCTCGAACCGCTGGCGGAGCTGCTCTTCCGAGAGCGGGAACACTTGGAGCGCGTACTTTGGCGGGAGCCCGACCGACGGGTGGAAGTGGAGCTTGGCGGCGAGCGCCGCGATCTGCGAGTACCGGCGGTAGATGAGAAACGACTGCGCGCTCGTGGTCGTGATTTGAAGCACGTAGGCGAGAAATGGCTTGAGCGTCTGCGCGTGCTGGGCCTGGTAGAAGCCCAGCATCTGCACGTCCGCGAGCATGCCGAAGCCGAAGCCGCCCATGGTCGCCTGGAGTTGGTTTCCCCCACGGCGATGGAAGAGAAAAAATCGAAGACCATCACTCATTCTGGGATCGCCTTTGCCCCGAGAGAGTGACAGTGCTTGAAAATGGTGTGGTAGTGCCCACACAAGGTTCGCATGCGAACTTTTGCAGCCACATGCCGCGCACTTTGGTGTTCAGATCTGTTGGTGACGTCAGTGGAAAAGCACACCCATGTTGCAGGGTCTTCGATGATGCTTCAAGGTCACACTGGAAATTCAAACAAATGGAGCACTCGACACCAAGACACGAGACCAAGGCAGTAGTACGCAACATCGATCGAGGCCACTGCCCAGATTCAATAGACGCAATGCGAAAGAGACTTCTTTCAGAAAATGAATGTGTATTTAAACGGCGCGTTCATCACGATGGAACACAATCTAGTTCTCGAGCACGACACGGTAGCGAACCTTGCCCTGGTCCACCATCGCGATACCCTCGTTCGC
>JAADVT010000424.1:0-27166 GCA_023335895.1 Pythium rishiriense
CCCCCCCACGTGGTTCAATCTAACACCTTGGCTCGTAAATAACCAACGGCCGAATCAACTGCTTCAATTCAAAAATGAATTGCAGAATCGCGTGAGCCGCTCGTGGTGTCCTTTCGAGATCGCAAATGGCAAACCGCCCGCCCCAACCGATCCGACGCTTGGCCGCAACCGAAGATCGCTGCAGTCGCACCAGACGCACAGTTGCTTCGTGTGATACCGCGTGACGGAACTCCCTACCACCACACCAACGCTCTCAGCCTCAGCCTCCATCGCCACCCCGGACGACGTCGACGTACGCGTGCGCCATGCCCAACCACGAATCGTCCCGCAAGAGGTTCACCCCCGAGGACGTTCTCGAGCTGGAGGCGCCGACCGAGTGTACGTACCGTTGCCGTAGTGATCAACAGCATGGGTCTGAGCCTGACGCGTGCATACTTATTTGCCCATTTGTTCACCCTATGCATAGCCTTCTTGTGTCCGCTGAGCGCCAACACGTACGGCATCGAATTCCTCCATTTTGCGATCGCAGACTACGACTCCAAGCGCAAGATCTTTGAGATTGGCAAGGACCGACCTGGCAAAGCGGTACCCAAGATCGATCCCGCACAAGCGCGCGGTGAGAGCGCGTATCGCACGATCCGCTACGAATTCTCGGAGGACGTGTTGCGCCTGCCAGCCGTGTCCACATCGCTCGAGTTTTCGGTCGGCCCGAAAGAAGTGCGCGATTTGCGGATGATCGAGCGCCACTACTTCCGGGATGAGATCGTCAAGAGCTTCGACTTTACATTCGGGTTCTGCATTCCCAACAGTGTCAACACATGGGAGGCCGTGTACGCCATGCCACCGCTCGACGACGATCTCATCAACGACATGATCGCACAGCCGTATGCGACGGTCTCGGATAGCTTCTACTTTGTCGGCGACGAACTCATCATGCACAACAAGGCCGAGTACAAGTACATCATGGAGGACCGCGCGCAATCCAAGCGGTCCTATTACAACGACGATGACGACGACGATGACGCCAAGGGCGGCGCCAAGTCCTCGCGCGCCGAGTCCAAAGGTGCCAAGTCCAACGGCTCGGCGGCCAAGTGGTCGAAAGAGGACGACTATGAGTAAATTAAGCGGCCCTCCCCTGCCCCCCTCGCGAACTGTGACAAACCGTGCGACAAAATACACAAAGAGAGAAGAGAGGAAGGAAGCAGTCGCGTCACTTTCCGCTCCCGCGTGAACAAAAAAGAAAACTGCATTTTGCATCCATCTCGTTTTTCGTTCTTTTGATGAATGCTGAAAGTTATTGTTTGGAATTGCACCCTCTTTTGGTAATTTCGCTGTTTCCCGCCAATTGGGCTTTTCCACCCGCGCTTCTCAACGAGGACGACAACGAACATGAAGCGCGGACGCGACGACGCGCCGGACGCGCCACAGGCGGCGCAGCGCGACCCCAACAAGCGCATGCGGTCGACTTACGAGCACCGCGGCGATGCCCGTGCTCCCGACGGTGGCTCGGGAGGCCGTGGCAATGGCACAGTCCAAGTGCGCACGCTCAAGACCGAGCGCGAGAATGACCCGCATCGGCTCGCGCAGCGCCAGAAGCAGATTGATTACGGCAAGAACACGCTCGGATACGACCGCTACTGTGCCATGGTGCCGAGGTACACTCCTGTGAGGCGCGGATGATTCTGTGGTGTTCATTTACACTGACCATTTGGCTCTGATGGCTCCACAGACACAAGCGCCGCAAGGGGGAGCACCCAATGACGCCCGACAAGACGCTCAATGTGAGCAAAAAACACTTTGACAGCATGGTACGTCGATGGCGCCAGGCGCTGCACGACTACGACCCGCCAGAGCTCGTCGAGCGTCTCCGCGCTGCCGAACAGCAAGCTGCCGCAACGCCCGCTCCCGCAACGGCGGCTGTTGCGCCAGTTACCAGCGACTCGACACAGCACGTCCCAGCCAGCACAGACGATGCCTTCCTGGACCCGGAGCTCGCGGATCTGGACCCGTCCAACCACACTACTGCAACTGCGAACGCTCCGTCCATTTACGATGCGTTCAATGACGACGAAGACATCCCCGTCGACTACGAGGAAGACGACGATGATGATTTGTTGTAAGGTCACACCAGGTTTTTTTTTTCATAAATATGTGATTCGCTTTTCGTAGCTGTGTGATGTCGCTGCGTGGTTGTGTTCATTGAGACGCTAGGAACTGGCGACGCATCTCCAATGCCTGGAGGAAGAGATCGATGTCGAGGTTATCAACGTTGCGCATGACGCGCGCCTTCAGTCGGATGTCCTATGGAACGCACGGGTATTCGCGATTAGCAGGCAACACCACCACCCACTAACGATACAACGTACCGTGGCGTTGAAGCGGTAGGTCTCGCCGAGAAATTGGTACATGGATCCGACACGCAGCTGTCGGCCTTCGTCCATCGCCAGTACGGTGGTCTCGATCGTCATCTGCGCGCCCTGGAAGGAGATCAGCGCGAGGCTCCGCGCCGCATCGAACTTCTCGAGCCTGGTTCATAGCCCCCATCCATCCACTCCCGTCACACAACCCCGCCTCTTATCAGACACTTTTGAGTTCATACCGTCCAGTGACGCGCACGGAGCGCTGCTGCAGCTGCGGGTCGCGCAGCACCTCGGCAATCTGGACGATCTCGCCGTGCGTGACCACTGTCGCCATGTTCGTCCCAGTCCCAAGATCGAATAGCTACACAAGGTTTCGCCTTGGAAACAAAATGTTGGTCGAAGGTTGCTTGAATGTAGCACAAAAGTTTGATAGGCTTTTTGACTGGTGCCCGCGCGTGGGCAGCTCCCAACCAAGAGACACGGAATATTATCCCACATCTCCAACGACAAACGATGGCCAAGGCGACCGAGGCGATCACGGACGCGGCGGCGGCCTTCAAGACCGCGCCGGCCGATGCGAAGCCCGCGCCGGCCAAGACTGAGGTGCCGCGCGGCCGCCCCGTGAGCGGCCGCTCGTGGAAGACCACGCAGAAGCAGCGGTTTTCGGCACAGACGTACAAGGCCACCAAGACGTTGAGCACGACGTGGGAGCAGAAGCTCGAGAAGCGCGCCAAGCTGCAGAACCTTAAGGAGATCGAGGCCGAGATCAAGGCCAGAAGACAGGCCGAGAAGCAGGAGCTCAAGCGCGCGCGCGAGGAACGCGAGAAGCGGCGAGCAGAGAACGAGCTCAAGTCGGCGTCCGTCCAAGTGGTACGTGGAGGGAGTCGTGGCAGCGGTGGTGAGATCGCAGCCGCGTATCTAACGGTTCTTGTCCATTCAGATTTCGCGAACAAACCGTCTCAAGACTATGAGCAAGAAGCAGCTGCGCCAGATCAAGAAGACCGTCGTCAACAAGCAGGGCGTCGTCGAGTACGTGCCAGTCTACTCCAAGTAATGCTGCTCGCACGTTTCGTCGCGCTTTGTCGCGCATCGTCCACGCGTGCCTGCGCGATCCGGCGTGTGGGTGGATGGCCGCGACCGAGAGATGCGAGCGAGCTGCCCACAAACGTTTGTATGAATATTACGACCACCCAGTTGCACATCCGTCGCTTTCGGTCTACCACCACTAAGGGCATCCATTCCTACCCACCCTGCCTTCCCATTCAGCATCCCATGGACGTCAAAGACACCGAACTTCTTCTTCGTCTCATGGCCGCCATCATCGAATCTCGAAACATGGTGGCATGGGGTCGCCATCTTTTGAGCTCAACCTGTGCGAATGCACCTTATTTTTGCCATGCGATGATGGACGCGCCCTTTCACGGGCGGTACGCGTGATACGCTAGGAACGTTCCGCCCAACCGCCCATCAAACCGCCATGGGATACCACACTGCCCTGTCATCCCTCTTGCAGACCTTCATGACTAACCTCCAGGCGTTGCCCATTGCGGTTCTCATTGTTTGACTTCCGTCCACTCCATCAAGTCGCCAGCCGCCGCCATATATCCTTCGCCAGACAAAGCCGTGGCACAATGGTCCGTCCCTATCTAAGTTCACTGCTGGCCTGCGCTGCCGCTTCGTTCCTGGGTTTATTCATCACTCAAGTCGACGCGGTACCACCGCAACTGTACGGTATCAACTACAATGTACGCAAGGGGCCGGACTGGGCCTCTACCGAGAAAAAATGCAAGTCAGTAAAAGAAATTCACGACGACTTGGCGGCCATTTCCACCGTTACCAAGCGAATCCGCATCTACAGCCTCGTTGACTGCGAGCAGGGTAAGCTCGTGCTCGAGGCCGCCGCCAAGATACCGGAAATGCAGGTTGAGCTTGGCCTGTGGGTTAGCGGTGATGTGAACGTGTACAACGCCGAACGGACCCGCTTGCTCGAGTTAATCCAAGACAACAGGCTCATCAACACGACATTCGTGAGCGCCATCCACGTGGGCAGCGAAGCAATATACCGGAAAGAAGTGAACTCGACGCAGGCTATCGACTACATGAAGGAGATCAAGCGTATCGTCACTGTCGACCACGCACTGGCAATCCCCATCACGATCGCCGACATTGGCGACATTTACGACGCGCACCCGGACCTCATTGACGTCGTCGACTTCATCTCAGCGAATGGCTTCCCATTCTGGGAAAACAAGCCTGTGGTGGGGGCAGCAGCGTATCTTCAGACGCGAATGCAATCGCTTATGGAGAAGGCCGCGACGAAGAACAAACCGTTCGTCATCAGCGAGACGGGCTGGCCCACCGATGGTGTCAATGTGAATGCGTCGATCGCTAGTCGCGAGAACGCAGCGGTACGTTTCCACATCCGTAATCCTGTCTTGTATCGGGGTTCCCATTGCTTATGAAATGTCTAATTTGTGTAGATATACCTCAAGGACTTCCTCGCACTCGCAAGCAATTGGAAGTACTACTACTTTGAGGCTTTTGACGAGCCGTGGAAGATCACTTTGCACCCAGACAACACGGTTGAAGGATACTTTGGCATTTTCCACGCCAACAGGACGCTCAAGAGCGAGTTTAACATGTCGGAAGAATCTGGCACGGATTCCAGCGGTACCACGACATCCGGTGGCAATGGCGGCTCTCCGTCCGCCAACAGTGGAGCCACGTCTACTGGCAACAACGGAGCCTCGTCGTCCGGCAACAACGGAGCCACATCGCCTGGTAACAACGGAGCCACATCGTCTGGCAACAACGAAGCCGCCTCTACTGGCACCAACGGAGCCACCTCGTCTGGCAACACCGGGGCCACCAGCTCTGGCAACAATGGGGCTTCATCTACGACGTCAGGCCCAGCCTACCACCACCCGGACTGCCCCGTATGACCGACCACGCGACGATATGTCAGTCAGCGAACGACCGCTTTGTTTCACATCCATGGTGTTTAACTTCAATACGATCGGATCTTGTCATCTTCTTCACTAGCCTCGCCTAGTATTTCCATCCGGTCCTGCTCTCCGTAAATTACCGATAGTTTGAAATTCCGCTGTAAAATACCGCGATTCCTTCCCTCCCTTCCCTTCCGTCGCCATGTGTGGTTTTCTCTCGCATGTTCCCCTCTCCCCCCCTCCGTTCTCCGCAGTCCACAGAATCAGACGGGGGACTCCAGCCCCGACCGGAGAAACTCAGGATCAGAAGCCCCCGGGGTCGGGTCTCCACGCATGGCCGACGAGACCTCTGCGACGAGCGTCGCGAGCGGCGCGCCGCGCCCGGGCTACCGCGGCAAGTGTCTGTACAAGACGGGCAAGTGCAACAACGAGCGCGCGCTCAAGACCTCGGGCCAGTCGCACAATCTCTGCGACGAGCACCGCCACCGCCAGAACGAGCACCAGCGCAAGCTCGACGCCAAGAACCGCTTTGCGCGCAAGGACAAGCGCGCGGCCGCCGCCAAAGGCGACTCGCCCACGAGCAGCGCGCTCGCGGCCGCGCGCGCGGCCCACGGCCACCGCTACGTGCCCTACGGCAAAGTGCGCGTGAGCCCGACCGGCGCGTCGGCGGTCGACGACGTTCACGCCATCCTCGGCCGCAACGGCATCGTGGCGCAGCCCATGATGCAGTTCCACGCGCTCGGGCTCGACGGCGCCAACGCCATGGCGGCGGCCTCGCAACTGGCTGCCAACGGCGGCACACCTGTGGCCGGTGGCGCGCCCGAGATCCTCCCGAGCGGCGTCGTGATCCTGCCCAACGGCCCGCAGGCGCCCCAGATGCCGTACCCGTCGGCCATGCAGGACTTTGACGGCATCGTCGTGCCGCTGCCGTCGTACCTCGAGGGCCACGAGCGCGTCGAGTTCCGCTCGCGGATCTACCAAAAGGTGCTCGACTTTATCGCCGAAGAGTGCATGCGCCGCTTTGGTGCCGTCGGCCCGGCCGGCGGCGCGGCGCCGCCGATGCAGCCAGTCATGGCAAACGCCACGAACGGCACCGCGGCCGCTGCGGCTGCCACGACCAGCGCCAAGGAGGAGATCCCAAGTGCCGCGACGTCGAGCCCAGCTCCTACTGCTGCTACCACGGCCACAACCACGGCGCCAACGGGGGACGACGCCAAGACAGCATCATCCAGCCAGGCGAACTCACCCGACAGCCAGGAGACTGCCAGTGAGAAGCTCACGGACCACGAAAAGAACGACGGCGAGGACGCGCAGCCCGAGGATGCCGACGACGCCCCCGCTGGTGACGATGGTGAAGGCGAGGAAACGCCGCGGTCCAAGCGGGCGACGCGCTCGCGTGGCGTTCGGAAGGAGTCGCAGACCATCTAAACGACTACGGCGCACCATGACGTACGTAGTAGTACAGGTACTAGTAGAGGTGAAAAGATGATGAGTTATGGAGCGCCCGAGAGCAGTACCACATAGTCAATCCGAAGATCTGCGTCCATAAGTAACTGCACATGTGAAAACAACAGGCACGGTGTCATCGTGGACAACAGTTTACAGATTAGTGGGGTTTTCGGATCAGGCTCGGCGACAGAGCTCATAAAATAACATATCGACATGCACGTAGAATGGCGGGCGAGCGGTCACGCGAGGTGCGAGCGCGAGCCGCCCAAAAATGGGCTGGGGAGGACGAGGCCTGGCCTGTCTTCTGCGGGACAGGATCGCTGGGCTGCTCCTGCCTGCGCAGCGTGTCTTCTAGTGGTGTTCCTAACTGTGTGGGCGATTAGATCTCGACTTCTTTGTCTCGCGTGGGCGCCGGACGCACGATGCTGGACGCGAGCACACTGTCGGTATCGTCACTGAACGAGTATTTCTCGTCGTTGTAGGACATCTCGCTGAAGCATTCACTCTCCGTGCGCGAGCGCATGAGATCGGCCTGGTACTCCGAGTCGGTGATGGACATCGCGAGCACGTTGTGGCCACCACCACCCACGCCGCCGCCCACCGTTGACGATGACGTGACGGAGAACCGGTCAATACTCATCATGTCGCTGCCGTAGTCGCTCAGCGTGTCGTCGTCAAAGTCCTGTTTCATCTTGAGGTACTCGTTAAACACGTTGGGGCCGGCCTTGCTCGGAGGAGCCGCCGGCGAGTCGTACGCCGAGTTTTTCCGTTTGCTGCTGCCGCCCGAGTTGAGGCGCTTGAAGCCATTGCTAAAGCCGCGCTTGCTCCGCGTGCGGGGCAGCGGGTCGCCCAGCATGGCCGGCGGCGGCGTGTTGTCCATGGCGAGCATGCCGTCGAGCGAGTCGGTGGCCGTGTTGCCCGAGTAGTCGGACGACGCCTGGTGCGCGCCCATCATCACGCCCGACGACTCGAGCAGCACAGGGTCCGAGAACTTGCGCGGGTACTGGCCCGAGCCCTTGCTCGTGTTGGGCATGTTGGAGTAGGGCGTGTTGGCGGTCGCGGCCTTGGCGCCGCGCTTGGTGTTGAAGACCTGCGGCGAGTCGGCAAACTTGGGCATGTTGCGGCCGCGGCGCCGCCGCCGGGAGATCACGATGGCGAGGACGATGATCACGAGCAGCGCGCCGCCGCCGATCGCAGCGTACATGAGCACGGGCGACTTTTGGGCGTTGGCGGCGTCGGTAGTGTTGGCTGTGGAGGTGACGTTCTTAGAGGACGACGCGGACGACGGAGAAGCCGTCGTGTTAGCTGTGGGTGTCGAGGTGGTCGATGAGGAGGACGACGATTTCCCGGTCGATCCGTAGCCGACGCCGGCTGCAGTGGAGAGATTAAAAAACCGTGAGCACCTCGCACGAGAGTATACCAAAGACCCATCAATCATCACGTACTGCAGTCGTAGATCACGCCCGTGTAGGGACACGTGTTGGTGTCGCTCGTTTTCTCAAAGCACGCGTAGCCCTGGGCAGACAGGTACAGGCACGGCGGGCACGTCTCCGTGGAGCGATCGCACTCGCTTTCCTTCCCTGCGGTCTTGTGGCACGACTTGAGCGTCTGGCACAGCTCCTGCGCGCTCGCGAGCGTCGCCATCGCAGCGACGAGCAGCGCCGCCGTCAGCACTGCGCGACATATACACAGAATTCCATTAGCGTTGGCCATGGCACCTGCGAGCCGAGGACAAAGACGTACGAGAGGCGCGGCGCGCTGGTCGCGGCGGTGCCATGTCTGTGTATGGGAGGGCGCGCGGCGCGGGTCGTCGAGTGCGCGCTGCCGTGATCTATTCCAGTACTGCCCCCGTGGAAAAGCACGGCCGTGGGAAACGGGGCTGGCAAACGCCACGACCACGGCACAGTGCATGTGATGGGGAGGACCGCATGGCACTCTCTCCCTTTTCACGGCCGACACCACCGAACCCTCATTGGCGGCTTTGGACCGCCAGCTGGTTGCTCAGCACCGAGTCTCGACACAATGAGCCACAGCAAAGGGCTAGGGGGCCACCAGCCCATGGCGAGTGACTGAACTCTGGGGGGTGGTCCGGCTTTCTGTGACGTCTCGCTGTAGAGAAGTGGCGGAGAGGCACTCGCGCGGGGGAGCGCCCTTCAACGTGTCGGCCATGGCGCCAAGCGTGCCACAGCATGGCACACCGCGGTCGTGTATTCCTCTGATCGATACTACGTGTACTATGCATATATGTGGGCGTGGTCACTACGTTGTGTGAGGCGCCACAAAGCGGCGGTGGGTCCCGGTCTGCCACCCGGTAGTAACGTCAAGCAAGCGCGAGCGCGCGTCGCATGGCAGCGCCACAGACCCGCGACGCGACGGGTCTCTGCCCGTGCCCATGCCATGGCGCTGTACGACACAGCCATGGCACGGCAGGTATAATAGTGCGATACGCGCATGTGTTCGTCCCGACGCCTTTTCGCGAGTGCCATGGGCCGGGGCCACTTGTTAACTGTACCACACTGGATTTCTTTGACACGATGGAAAACTCAGCCAGGCGGATAACGTTATGGTAGTGTATTTGTGCGGTGATGTGTGTCTGTGTCTGTGTGTGTGTGTGTGCATTCGTCACACCAGGATCCGCCGCCGTCGTGGGGTCGCCGGTCTCTGCTGTGCGGCCCAGCTTCAACGATAGCGCTCGCGGAAGAGATTGTGGCGCTGCTTGGCGCCGTGGCCGGCCGAGTACTCCATGTACTTGGTGCCGTCGGCGCCCGAGAGCGCGCCGAGCGACGACGCCTTCTTCTTCTTGCGGCCGACGCCCGCCAGCTCGAGCCGCGACAGGTCCTCGTCGTCGCGGATCGCGGCGTTCTCGTCCTTGGCCGCGCTCTCGACGTCGGCGCTCAGCACTTCGTTGAGCAGCGCGCGCTGCGCCTCCTTCTTGGTAAACACGCCCTGGAACGTGTCCTTGTCGTACAGATCCGTCACGACCTTGAACGTGTAGCCCTGGTCCACCAGGTACTGCTGGCGCTTGTTCGAGTAGTACATCTCGTTCGTATCCGTCGAGATCAGCGTGTAGAAAAACGCGTTGAAGCCGCCCGTGGCGTTGGCCTTGGGGCGCAAGATACGACCCAGGCGCTGCGCCTCTTGGCGGCGTGAGCCAAAGTGCGACGAGACCTGGATGATCACATTGGCCTCGGGTAGATCGATCGACGTGTCACCGACTTTCGAGATGCAAATCACATTCACGAGCGGCGAGTTCCGGAACGACTGCAGCAAGCGCATGCGCTCGCGCTCGCCCGTGCCGCCGTAAATGTAGCCTTTGTTGAGCTTGGTAGCGTACAGGCGCAGTGCAAACACGTCGTCGGAGAACAACAAAATTTTGTCGCCACGCTTTTCGTGGTACTGGATCAGGAACTCGGCGGCCGTAAACTTGTTGGGATTGGCGACGTACAGTAGCGCGCGGCGCCGTGCATTCTTGGTCTCACGCAGGTACTCGCGGTAGAACTCGGCAGCCATCGGACACCATACTTCGACGCACGATACGTTCGCTAAAAATCCGCTTTGCGTGAGATCCATCCAGTTGGCCTCGTAGAGCTTTGGACCGATTAGAAAGTTGAGGTCACCGATGAGATCGTCCTCGCGCACAAGTGTGGCCGTGAGACCGAGCTTACAGTGGCACGCGATCGAGCCGATGACCTTGCGGAACATCTTGGCAGGCACGACGTGCACTTCGTCGAGCAGAATACAGCCCCACTCGCGGCTCTGAATGAGCTGCATGACTTCCTCGGACGCTCGCGCGCGCTTGCCACCGAAAGCCACCATCGTGTAGGTTGTCACGATCACGCCCGAGTCCGGGTCGATAAAGTCTTTAGCCACGGACGTAAACCGCGCGATCTTTTTCTCAGGAATGTTGGTCCACATCTTGAACTGCGCGGTCCATTGCTCGACTGACACGGCCGATGTGCACAGACAGAGACATGACTTCTTTATGGTCGACGCGGCCGTGACACCCGTCAGCGTTTTGCCGGCGCCACAAGGGAGCACGATAATGCCCGAACGCGCACGGCCGTTACCAAACATCTTACTCAGCGATTTTTCCTGGTACTCACGGATCCGAGTCGTCGGCTTGAGGTCCATTTCAATGTCGGGAATGGTTTTATCGTTGCGGAAGTCATACTCCTCCATGAGCGGGTAGTCCATGTCGAGACACGCGCGTTTGACCTGCTCGACCATGGTCTTGCGGATCCGGAACGACACTGTGCGGACAGTCTTGCGGACATCAATGGGACCGCCTCCGGGCGCCTGCACGTGCTCCTCGCTCTGGTCATAGTCTTCATTCAACAACTTCTGGTACTGCATGTTCGCCTGGTCTTCGGCCGACACGTCTGACTGAATAAATTCGTTGTCGCCAGCGACGCCACCGGGCACTTGCGACGGCGCGGGCGGGGCTCCGGTCGCCGCGTCACCCGCGGTGGGTTCGGGGGCGTCTTTCACACGCGCTGCGCGGATGTGGTCGTGCTCGAGCAGCTTGCGCAGCACCTCTGGGTACAGACTCTCGACGTAGAACTCGTTGTGGTGGAGCACGAGCTTGGCCTTGCCGTAGCTCAGCGTGCAGTCGCGGATAAAGCCCACAATCACCTCGGGCAGGTGGTTCTTCGAGAGGCGCTCGAGTACCTTGATGATGCTGTCGGTCTCGATCGACACCGACACGGCCGCGTACAGCGAGTACGGCGTGAGCTTGTACTCGTGGAGAAACTCGGGGCGCGACACGGGCTCCGAGATCGCGACCAAAAAGTCGTAGGCCTGCTTGTAGATGGGCGAGAAGGCCTCGAGGAAGATGCGGCCGTTCGGGCAGACCCACACGGGCCGCGACTCGTGGTCCTTCTTCATGTCAAGCGTGCTAAAGTCAAAGTACCCGGCGCTCTCGTCGCCGGCGACTTCGTTGAGCTTCTGGAGGCGGTTCTGGATGCGGCGCGAGAGGTTGCTGGACGCGCCGACCGCGTCCATGGAGGCCACGCCCGCGCCCGGCGCGTCCTCCTCCTCCATGTACTCGAGAAGGTCCTCGCCCACGGACCCGCCATAGTCCTCGGCCAGCGACTTGCGTTTGAGCTTCTTGGGCGCGCCCTTGGACGCCATCTCCCTCTCTCTCTCTTTCGATCTCCTTGATCTTTCCGAGCCAACTGTGGGTGCTACAATACCTGTGGTAGGAGATACCCCGGAAGAGAATCATGGATCATATAATACAGGTACCCGCTTAATACAATGTAAATGGGATTTCTGATTGAATCGTATATAAGAGGCAACTAGTATACAACACAGGTTTGGCGTGGTGAAGCTGCCCACGGTGCGGGGTCTCCTCGTTCAAACGCCCGAAAAAACAAGCCAAAAGCTGAAGCCCAGGGAGGGAAAGCGGAGCCATGGACGACGCGGCGGAGCGTAGCCTGCTGCTGTGGGTACGTGGACTCACGGGCGTTTCTTATGTCAGCAGCTCTGTGTGCTCTTGTCTTACGCGATGAGCGTCGGTCTGTTCTTTCCCGGGCACTAGATCCAGAGCTTTGAAGACAAAGTCGACGGCTACAATGGGCCGGCGGTGTACACACTGGAAGACCTCTCGGACGGCGTGTTCCTCGCGCACGTGATGCACCACATGTACGCGTCAAAGTGTGGTTGTATGGATGTGGATGGGGTGCTGATGATTCTGTGTAACTGTGTGCCCACGACAGCGACGGCGAGTACATGAACGTCGACCTCGTGAACGCGAATGCCGCGGGCAACTGGGCGCTCAAGGCCAGCAACCTCAAGGCGCTGCTCCGCGCCGTCGAGCTGTACTACCACGACGAGCTCGGCCAGCTGTGTGAGGCGCAGGAGCTCATCGACGCGACGCTGATCGCCAAGAACGAGGACCCGAAGGAGATCTGCCGGCTCGTGGAGCTGCTGCTGGGCTGCGCCGTGCAGTGCCCCAGCAAGTCGGAGTACATCCACCCGATCATGCAAATGGACGCATCGGAGCAGGCGAGTATGATGCACACGATCGAGGAGCTCATGCACCGCTTCCAGCTCACGTCCCCGCAAGTCCACGGCGGCCGCAACTCACTCGGGTACATCACCCACGAGGGCGAGTCGAACGAGAGCCTGCAGCTGCAGCTCACGCAGGCACTCGAAAAGGCCTCGCAGATGGAGCTTCGGTTCCTTGACATGGAGCGTGACAAGCGCGAGCTCACGGAACGGCTCGAGAATGTGCTGTCGGAGAAAGACGCGCTCGCGGCCAAGCACACGGCGTTACAAGACGAGCGCGACAAGCTCGTGAGCGAGCGCCAGAGCACGCTCACGCGCGACAACAAAAAGATCCAGCAGATTGTCGAAGGTGAGATCCACGCGTTGACCGTGCAGCTCGAGGAGAAGAATGAGGAGCTCGCGCGCACCAAGCGCGAGTCAATGGAGCGCATGATAGTGCTCGAAAACGAAGTGCGTCGTCAGGCCGATGAGCTTGACATCTCGCGGTCCAAGATCTCGCAGCTCGGCAAACTGGAAGCGAGTGTGGCCAAGTACAAGAAGAAGCTGGAGGAAATGAACTCGCTGCGTACGCAAATCAAAGACCTCGAGGCGCAGTACGCCAACACGCTCGACAAGACCCTGGACCTCGAGAGCACTGTCAAGACCATTCCGGCACTCAAGAGCCTGGTCGAAAAGTACAAGAACCAGGTCGTGGAGCTCGAGACGGCGAACCTGGAGGCGACGTCGAGCGTCCAGATCAAAGAGCAAAAGATCCGTCGTCTGCAAGAGGAGCTCGACAACGCGATCGGTGGAAAAGAGTTCTTGGAGAACCAGGTTGAAGAGCTACGTAGCCAGCTTGCGAGCGTTCACAACGGTCGTGAGGATGACGACGGCGATGAGTATGGTGGGCCGACGGATGGAGAGCTCTCGCGCACGGGCAGCGGCGGGCGTGGCACAGTCGGCCGCGAAGGCAGCCTCTCAGTCGACTCGTTGAGTAGCACGGGTAGCCACGCTGGCGGGCGGTACAGCGCTGCGGATCTCATGCTTGGTAGTGATTCGGTGGCAACGCTTCGTGAACGCATTGCCCGATTGGAGCGCGAGAATGCGGACCTCAAGCGTGACCACGGAGAGCACTCACCCATTGCGAACGAGCTCGACATGGCTCTCAAGGCCAAGGAGGCGCTCCAAGCCACTGTGCTCGAGCTCAAGCGCCAGAACGGCCAGCTGTTCGACGACCTCGAGGAGCTCCGACAACGACACGCGCAGGACGAGTCCCGCACGGCGTCGTTCGCGACTTCAAGCGGACTTGGTGGTGCATCTACCTCCAGTCGCGCTTCGACGAATGCCTCTCCAGGAAAGCCCAATGGGGCCGAGTTTGCTGAGTATGAAGAGCGCATCTCGCAGCTGGTACGTGGTCCATTGTCGTCGTTTCCGTGGTTCAGGCAATGTTTCCTTATCGCTTTAATCAGACTGAACAGCATCAAGAAGAAAAGGAAAACTCAGAATCGCAGCGCGCCACAATCGCAGCCCTCACGGAGAAACTGAAAGAGAAGGAGTCGGTAATCAACGAGGTCACGGAGCAAAAGTCGAAGCTCGAGACGTACACAAAGAAGACGCTCCACGCCGTCCAGACAAAGTACATGGTGGCTGTGAGCTCCCATCGCAACCAGCTCAACGAGAAGCAAGAGATGATCGAGTTTTTGGAGAAAAAAATCAAAGAGACTCGTGCGTCCTTCTCCCGAGAGCAGGCATTGATGATGTCGGCCTTCTACGAGGTACCGAAGCGTGTTTTCATCACGGTGAGCATTGTTATACATCACTTTCTCACGCGACGCTCAATGTTGTGCAGGTCGGGACGGAAATGCAGCGAAGAACGATGATGCCGCAGACTCCAGGACAAGGACCGCAGCCTGCCGCGTGGCTTGCGAGCAAGCGGACGGAAGAGCGCGCGAAGCGACGTCAGATCTAGAAGCTTGTCGACTATCCTTTGCAGCTATGTGTGTATAGGGGGACAGGAGCTTGCGGAGCCACTTCGTAAAACATGTTGCTAGGGGGTGGTTTTGTGATGCTGTGGATATGAATATTTCGTCGCAAGTTCCCGTTCGAATCCTGCCTTGCTATGTGTCGGTCCACATGTGGCCGCTTCTCGTTTCTTTTAGTCGACGACGTTCACGCCAAGATTCACGAGCGCGCGCGTGGCCTGCTGGCATATTCTATCATTATGCGACCGCACAAGGCTCTGTAGCGCGTCGACGCCGCCCAGTTCGATGATGAGCTGCTTGTTCTCAGCTACATGAAGACGACAGTGCCGGTCAGTCCATCTGAGTCCAATAAATCAACACGGGAAGCGCAGCGCACGGTTCACGGAGAGATTGCGCAGGGCACGCGCGACTTGCGACTGCAGTTCAACCGACTCTGAGCGCGCGCTGTCGATGATGGGCTTGAGTCCGCCTTCACGCGCGATCTCGACCTCGTTTGCGTCTGCCGGAAACGGCACCGCGGTACGAAGCACACAGACAAAAAGAGAGATGTCCAAATGTCAGGACCCACCGTCTATCTCACTCAACCTGACGCGACGCACCGTTCACGGCCAGGTTGGCCAACGCCGCGATGGCTTCGACCGCGACGCCGATGTGCTTGGAGCTCGCGAGCGCGATGAGCGGGCGAATGCCACCGGCCTTGGCGATACGCTCCTTGTTGTCCACTGAATAGAGACATGGTTAGTGAGGGAGCCACCCAAACGCACAGGTCGGTCGGCATCGCTCACCGTTGACACCCAGGTTCGCGAGCGCCTTGGCCGCCTGGCGCTGCACATGCTCGTTCGAGCTTTCAAGCAGATCAATCAGCATGTCTACGCCGCCCTCGGTCGCCATCTTGGTCTGGTTGTCGGCTGAGACGTCAACGCAGGTACACCAGTCAGCAACACGACGTGGAACCCAATCGACGCATGGATCGGAAACACGCACAGTTGACCGAGAGGTTCGCGAGCGCGTGGGCCGCGAGCCGCTGTACTTCTGTGTCCTTGGACTTGGTCAGCGGCAGCAAGAGCTGCAGTCCATCGAGCTCCACGATCTGCACTTGGCGGTCGGCTGTACATCAAACTATCTCCACTGAGTTGTATTTTCCCTAGTCAAACGCAATGTCCCCCAACGCACGCTTGACGGCTTCGTTGGCTAGCTTCTCGGCGACCTCGCGCTGCAGCGCCGTGTCGGCCGACTTGGCGTACACGATGAGCCGCTGCAGGTTGACGCGGAGCGCCTCGGTGAACGTGTCCTCTGCGCCACCCACGCGTCAGTCGCGGTCCTCCACACACGCCCCCCACGGAGTCTCTCCCCCCACGCACCGTCGGCGTCCTCGAACGAGAACTCGCCCTTGCTGCCCTTGGCACTCGCGTTGCCCATAGCTACGTCGCTCGATCTCTCTGTCGGTCGGAGTGGCGACCCTTTGAAGCGAGCGGCCGGGTGGCGTGGCCCACACAAATGGATACGCTTTTAGGTGGTCCACACACCATGCGGTCCTCTCTGTTTCCTTTCCCCCCTCCCAATATTACAAAACCCGAAACAAACCCCAGGATGGCCGACTACCGCGTCTTCCCGGAGGCGTACGTCAAGGTGCTGCTCCACGCGGCCAAGTTCCCGGCGAGTTCCTGCAGCGGGCTGCTCGTGGGCCACGAGGCCGGCGCGGGCTTTGAGGTCGTGGACGCCGTGCCGCTCTTCCACCACGAGGCGCCGCTCGCGCCGCTCACCGAGACGGCGTGCGCGCTCGTCGACGCGTGGAGCCAGCAGCACCAGCGCAAGATCGTGGGCCTGTACTACGCCGGCGGCGTCGGGCTCGAGGCGAGCCCCGCGCTCGGCTACTCGGCCGAAAAGACCGCCGACCAGGTCGAGGCCAACTGCCCGCGCGCCTGCGTGCTGCTGGTTAGGATATATTTTTTGGTTTGGAACCAACGGAAAGGAAGAAGGGGGGTTCTGATGGTGTGTGTGTGTGTGTGTGGACTAGGTCGAGAACGCGCAGCTCCATAGCGAGGCCAAGACGGGTCTCCAGCTGCTGCTCAAGGACGTCAAGCGCGGCTGGACGCGCGTCGAGAACCGCCTCCATCTCACGGAGGAGTCGAGCGGTGACCACTCGCCCGTCAAGCTCTTCACGCGCGCGCTCGAGCAGAACGCGCAAGACGAGCTCGTCGACATGGACGAGCACTTTGAGGACCCGACCAAGGACTGGCGGAACACGCAGCTCCACAAGCTGCTCAAGCTGAATGTGTAAGGGAGGGGCGACAGCCAACACTACCTAGTCCGCCAGGTATGGAATGTATCCCCCCATGAAAAATGGAATAGACACAGGCGTTTGTTCATCTCGTTTGTGCGCTGAAATCACGCCCGTCATCATGCAGTTGAAACGTCCCATGAAGGAGCACAAGCCACAACGATTCTCAATTTAGATGCCGGCGTGAGGGTTGACGTTCCAGTCAAGGGGTGCTGACGCCACTCGCATGCGGAGGGAGGGGAGAGGAAGAGACACGGGTGAGGTGGCTTCAAGACCAGGGACCAGGCGCGTGGACAAGGATATCCATTCCCACGATGCGCCGCAAGGGCAGCTTCTCAGCGCTGTTCCCTACGGCACCGGCTCCAGCAACCCAAGAGCCCAAGCGACTCCCAGGCAGCGCGTACCCCGAGCCGTCTCGGCTCTCCCTGTCGCTGTCACTCCCACTCTCGTCCACGCAGAGCTCACCGCGCGAGTACGAGCCGCATGGGACGAGCCGCACCAGCAGCACCAGCAGCGACGCGGCGACGGCGGCAGTGCTGGCGTTAGACCGGGCGGTTGCCGATGTCCTGTCCCCATCGCCCTCAGGGAGCAGCGCTAGTGAGGGCAGCCGCCGACTCGCGATGGCTTCTCGCTCGGCGGCAGCAGCGGACAGTGAGACGATGCAAGGCCACATGGTCATCCACGCCAAGAAACCCAAGCGCAAGAAGCTCTTCACGCTGAACCGGTCGTACTTTGTCGTGGCCGACGCATCGCGGCCTGTGCTCGAAGTCTTTGCGAATGAACACCGCACCGAGCGCGTCTATCTCTTCTCGCTCGCGGGCGCGCACGTCGATTTCGAGACGGACGACGTGAGCCACGCCGTGCGCGCCAAGTGCTTCTGCCTCAACGTGCAGAGCTGGCGCAAGCGCGGTGTGGATTACTTGCGCCCGCAAGGGTTTGTGTTCTACCAGGAGAACCAGGCCCTTATGATGGTCTGGGTCAAGATCATCCACGTCGCGATCCGCCGCGCCAACGCTGCGACCAAGATGCCCGCGCCAGCGGACGACTTGCTGCTGTTCCGTCGATCTGAGGCATCGACCGTCGGCGCCGACGACAGCAGCGCCACCGAGAGTGAGCGAGCGCAAGAGGCCGACGCGGAGGACCATTACGAGGCGGACCGCGAATCGGTCGGTATGGCAGTAGCAACGACACCAACGGCAGTGCTGGTTGTGCCTGGCGGTTGTTCGCCCGTGTTGGAAGAGGAAGTCCCACCCGTAGCCCCCGTGCTGCTGACACGGGAAGAGAGGGCACCGTCGCAGACTGTGGCAATGACACCAACTGTGCAACCTGTGACGGTGGCGTTGCCAGGGCCGTCGCGATCGCCGCGGCGCATACGTGGACAGAACCGGCGGCGCGCTGGTACCGATACGGTCGTTGGTAGTTCGTCTGTTGCCCAAGTGACGACGCCGATCCCATCACCCGGTACTCGCGCGAAGCCACAGCACTTTGGGCGCCTGAACACGATGCTCGCGACCATGAAGAATGCGACCCACCATCACAGCAATCAATCCCACTCCGGTCCAGAGGATGACAAATCTGACGGCGCGCAGCCGCTACCGTCGACGCTACCGCCGTCCACGAGACCGAAGCTGACGAACGCGTCATCGTTCTCACCACCCAGCATCATGAGCAGTCTGCACATGCCGCGGGGCAAGTCGTCATCGACGCGCCACGTCACCGGCTCAGTCACTCCGACCACGTCTTCAAACACCAACAAGCGACTCTCGGATCCGTTCCAGGTCCGCAAGAAGGACGACACACTGTTTGGCGGATTCCCGCCCTTCTTTTCCCCAAAGGGCCCACGAAGCAACCCCAAGCAGAATGCTAAGCACGCGACCAGAACAGGCGATGTTGCACCAGCGCCAGTGAAAGCGACCGCAGCTGCGACGGCACCGGGCGCCGCCAACAGTGATCAGCTCAATGGGTCGGCCGGTCCGGCACCCGGTGAAGATGGCCGTACGGTGCTCGAGTGGCGGCTCTCGAATCACTTGGCGAGGCTTGTGTTGCTCCTCTTGGCGTTCGTCGGTGGGGTGCTGCAGCTGTCGCTCTTCCTGCCTTTCGCTGCAGCCGGCGTGTTTGTGTATACGCACGAGTCTCACGCCGACGCGTTCGCGAGCGCTGCAATTGCGGCTCTGTGGGTATACGTTGCGACGACGGTACAAGGTTCCCTGGGGCTCTGCTCCATCGCGGCGATCGTGTACGGCTGGTCGTACGTCGACTTTCGCGAGACCCAGTGGCGCCGACGACGACGCCTCGTTGAGCGGCTAGTTCAGGAGGAAAACGATAATTTCGCCCTCATTCAGGTACGTCACGCGGACCAAGATATTGTTAGGGCTTTTGAGTTGGATGTGTGTTCATTTTTCGTGTGGGGTTGATGACTAGTTTCCAAACTGGGTCGTGCGTCCGGACGTCGATCGCGTCGACTGGCTCAACAAAGTGCTCGCCAAGTGGGTCATCATCTAGCTAGCTGTCGTTTGTGCTGATGGGGAGTCATTGGCGTGGTTACTGACGCGTGCTTCGTCATTACGTAGCGGCTGGCCCTTCATGAAGATCGCTATCCGCGTACGTCCGTCGCGTTCACGCCCTCCATCTCACACTGTCTTTGACTAACTGGCTTCTTCCCTCCATCAGAACTCGATCCTGGACAATGTCAACCCCTTGCTCGAGGCCTCGCGACCGGCTTTTCTGAGTGCGCTCTCACTCGTGCGCGTGGACCTGGGCGCACGCGCGCCCGTGATCACGGGCGTCAAGTTCGTCAGTGCGAACACGCTCACCGACGAGGTCACGCTGGACGTGGACATTCGTGTCGTCGGTGACGAGTCTCTGGTCGCCGAGCTACGTCTCGTGTCGGCTCTCGGTGCTGCCGCCGTCGTATCGCTGCGGGACCTGCTACTCGCCGGCACGCTGCGCGTCACGCTCTCGCCCCTCGCGACCTACTGGCCGTGCTTTGGCGCCATCAGCCTCTGCTTCACCGAGTGCGTCGTGCGTGGGCTCTCAAGTGGGAGTCATGGTAGTTTTGACGTCTCCAATGTGTGTTGTGTGTGTATCCAGACGGCCACTCGTGGACTTCAGCCTCACGGCCGCCAAGATCAACCTCTCAAACGTGCCGTTTGCCTCCGAGTGGTAAGTCTCCATTGGGCCTCGTGGATGATTACCACCCACAACCTCATGCTGCCAATCGCTCTCCCCCCAGGCTCCAGACCTTTCTCCATGATCTCCTGCTCGACTGCTTTGTGTGGCCCAAGGTCACACACATCCCGCTCTGGGACGAGACCGGCGCGCCGGCCACTTCAACACCACCACCGCCCCTTTGACATTTTATATGTTTCCATATATGTTCACACATACCCAACATATAAATGTTCTCGAACTGCCCGTCCGCGTCCGCCGCCCCTAACCCCTCCTCCAACCCCCGCGTCCGCTCCCCCAACTGACCACCGCACGTGTCATTCTTATGCGGGGAGATCCGCTGTGGTGTTGACTACCAGATCACCACCGAACGTCGACCGCAACGCCACCACCAGAAATGCTGCCGTCCGCCGCACGCCGCGCGCTGCTGCTGCCCGTGGCCCGCGCGGCCACTCGCGCCGCCTTTTCCGCCTTTTCCGCTGGATCGTCGCTGCGTACAATCGCCACTGTGCGCTCGCCGCTCGTGGCGCCGACGCGCGCGACGCGCAGCGGCCCGTTTGCGGCCCGCGCCGGCGCGCTGCGCTCCATGTTCATCCAGACTGAACCGACGCCCAACCCGCAGAGCCTCAAGTTCCTGCCAGGCCGCGAAGTGTTGGACGAGCGCTTCTCCACGGGCGTCGACTTTACGCCCGGCTCGGAGGAAGTGCGCCGCTCGGGGCTCGCGAAGAAGCTCTTCCAGATCGACGGCGTCACGCGCGTGTTCTTCGGCAAGGACTTTATCTCGGTCACCAAGCAGGAGGACGAGGACTGGGATGTAAGTGGAGGCTGATGTGGCCGTCTCGCGACAGGACCGTGGCGGTGGGACTGATGGATCTTGTTGGACCAGGCGCTGCGCTCGGAGATCTTTGCGACGATCATGGACTTTTACGCGACGGGCGAGGTCGTCATGTCGGACGAGCCCATCGTGACGGTACGTTCCCGTCCCTGACAAAGCTAGCGAGAGGGAGAGGGAGAACAACCCGCTTACGATGCTTCGTGGTGCAGGACACGACGATTCTCCCAGACGACGATGAGGTCGTGGCCATGATCAAGGAGCTGCTCGAGACGCGCATCCGCCCGTCCGTGCAGGAAGACGGTGGCGACATTTTCTACAAGGGCTTTGACGAAGAGACGGGCGTCGTGAAGCTCCAGCTCGCGGGCTCGTGTGCCGGTTGCCCGAGCTCGTCGGTCACGCTCAAGAACGGCGTCGAAAACATGCTCAAGCACTACATCCCGGAGGTCCGCGGCATTGAGGAAGTCCAGGACGACGCGCTCAACGACCTCAACGCGAAGGAGTTCCAGTCCTTCGAGGAGAAGCTGCGCGCCGCCGGCGTCATGAGCGAGTAAGAACTGGGAAGTGTCTCGAGATTCATAAGTACACGCCCTACGTGAGTGTCACTTGTTTGTTGATGAGACTGTGCCTGTAGTAGATTTGTCATCATAGTTCCGGCGTGGTCTGTTCTTGAAGGGGAGCGCAGAGTTGTTGACTCTGTACGTGCGCGGCTCGCTGCCTGCACTTCCTCCGCGTGGCCTCGGCGGCGGTGGCTGTGTCAGTCACGCGCGAATCGCTAGCCAGCCAGCCAGGCACCTTCGTCTCTATTTTCTCTGTCGTTGTCGACCGACGGAGTTTTCTCCGCTGGGCGGCTATGGCGCATGTCGCTATTTATACCGTTTTGCTGAGTTGAAGGCGACAACCCACAGGCAGGCGGGGCCAACAGCCCTCCGTGCTCGGCACTCGCAACGACCTCCAGCGCCCTCCCGGCGATGGATAGCGGCGCCCGACGCTAAGACGCACAGGCGACCGCTTCCTCCTCCTCCTCCGCCTCCTCCTCTCTCTCCTATCCCACGCGCTAGACGTCCGCCATGCACACGCCCAGCGCCATAGCAGCAAGGTGCGCCTCTGGTTTCTCCCCTTCTCCTCCCTTCTCGGAGCAAAACGGTTGGGAAACACTAAACTCGAATGGACGTTTTTGTGCCGACAGGCCGCTGCCCAAACGCACGCGGTCGACCGCTGGGCTCGAAGAGATCGACGCGTGGCTCGGGCAGATCACCAGCAGCGCCACGAACACGACCAGCAGTTCGACGCCGTCGTCCACGGCCACCAGCACGGTCTTCGATGAGCCACCATGTGCGTCCACGCTCGGCGCGAGCCGCAAGCGCCACCACAGCCTGCCGGCCGCAGCCATCGCAGGCACTCTCCAGTCCCTGGCGTCGACGTCGTCATCGAGTCTGGCGGCCAAAGACAAGTCCTCGGGATCGGCGGCGACGCGGCGCCCGGAGCTCGCGCTGTACGCAGGAGACAGTCCAGAGCAGCAGCCACCTCCACAAGCGCCCGCGAGGTCCTTCTCCAACCAGTACTCGCCCAGCCTACTCCATCATCCTGACGATGCGCACGCGCTCGACCCGGCATCGTACGCGTCGTTCCTGCCGTCGGCGTCCCAGCACCACCCCGAGCTGCCGACACTTTCGACCAGCTCCACCAGCCTCAGCCACCAGACCCACGCAGCGCTGCCGCCACCGCTGCAGCTGCCGGAAATGTCGCCGCGCGAGGATTTTTTAGTGCGCGCGTTCGTGTCGGACGCCATGAAGCTCGAGGGCGGTGGCCACGAGGGCGACGCCCCTCATAGCCACCGTGAGAACCACAATTACAGCCACCCAGCGTTCGCACCACAGCTTCCACCACGTGGGTCGCTGGAAATCCCCGTGACGCCGACCGTGAGCAGCCACGGCGGCCACGGCGTGTCATCATTAACCTCGTCGAATACGACCAAAGTGCCCCCGGCGACACCCCGAACGCCGTCGACTGTGACTGGCGGTCAGCAACACCACAAGTGGACCCGCGAGGAAGACGAAAAGCTGCGCGACGCCGTGACGCGGTTCGGCGGCAAATCGTGGAAGCTGATCGCCGAGATGCTGGGCAACGGCCGCACCGACGTGCAGTGTCTCCACCGCTGGAACAAAGTGCTCAAGCCCGGGCTCGTCAAGGGCCCGTGGACGCCCGAGGAGGACCGCGTGCTGCTGGGGCTCATCGCGCGCTACGGCGTGGGCCAGATCCGGTGGTGCGACGTGGCGCTCCACCTACCCGGGCGCATCGGCAAGCAGTGCCGCGAGCGCTGGTGCAACCACCTCGACTCGTCCATCCGCAAGGGCCAGTGGACGCCCCAAGAGGACGACACGGTCTTTCGACTGCAGCAAACCATCGGGAACAAGTGGAGCGAGATCGCCAAGCACCTCCCGGGCCGCACCGAGAACGCCGTCAAGAACCGCTTCAACTCGGCCGCGCGCCGCAAGTGGCTCATGGGCCAGGCCGGTGGTGGTTCTCTCGCGGCGATGGCCACGCCCACGAGTGCCTCGGCCGGGGCCAAGGCCTCGCGTGGCGGTGGTGCGACGGCGGCTGCTGCTGGCGGGCGAGTGCCACGGGTCAGTGGCCGTGGTGGTACCAGTGCTGGCAATGCCACGGGCCTGCTCGCAAGCGACTTGCTGGCCGGCCCGCCGCGGCCGCCTCCTCAGCCGCCGGCGCCAGCGCACACTTTCGCCCGCGGCGTGGCATTTGGTGCCATGCCCGCCACGTCCTTTGTCACACCCCTTTTTGCGGGCTTCGGTGACAGCGACCAACTGCAGCACCCTCACCACGCCACGACCTCGACGACCCATGGATTCCACCACCCGCCCGATCTCATCGCGGCCACGACGACCGCGACGACCACGACGACGCCAACGAGTGCGTCCAGCGAGCTCGCACGGCCGGCCTTCGCTTTCCACCCGGGCAATGCGTTCCCTCCAGCACCGATGGCCTTCCGCACGCCGTTCGGGCCGTCGACCGTGGCGTCGCCCTCGCTCGCGTCGCTCACCGCCCTGCTGGCCGAGCCCACCCAGGCGGACCAGTTCAAGCAGCCAAACCACGACCTCGACCTCGACGCTCGCCACCAAGAGGACAAGCAGCCCGAAGACAGCTACGAGCCGCCAGACGACGACGCGCTGGACGTCGCGCTGGCCATGGACCAGCACACCACACCCGACGACGGCGACGACAACCAAGTGGCCCACAGCCGGTCCGTGCGACGTGCCTCGCTCGCGGCCGCCGTGGGGGTGGACAAGCGACGCCTGTCGGTGGACGCGTCGTCCGTCGGGACGTCACGCCACGACACCGAGGACGACGACGTGGACGACGACGACGCGTCGCTGCGTGCGATTGACCTGCCCGAGAGTGACGCCGAGGGCCACCTGCAGCAGCAACAGCAGGACGACGACGACGACGAGCACGACGCCCACGGCGGCGGCGGCAGCCCCGTGGACATGGACGACCAGAACATGAGCACGTTCCTCGACAGCGTCGCGCTCGAGCTGGACGACATGCTCTAGTCGAGCCGTGCCGATCGAAGACACACAGACACACACTTATACCCCCCCCCTTTATTTAAAAGAGAGCGGACCGACTGAGACCCAAGAGAACGATACTAGTAAACCACGAGGACCCAAATACCAATTGAGTACATGAGGAGATGCTGGTGAGTGGGGCTCGTGGGGTGAATGGTATATTGGTACTACGGTATTTACTAGGCATGCAACGACATAAATCAAAATCTGGGCGTTCGGTCCTCACGAGCTGGCCTGGGTCGCGGGGATGCTGGACTCGCTGCCGCTCTCCAAGGCGCTGCTCGCGGGGCTGGCGGAGCTCGTGGGGGCGGTGGCAGTTCCGAGCGTGAGCGCGTGGACGGCGTTGAGCCGTTGCTCCTTGGTGTTTTGGCCGCCAAGCAGCAGCACGGTCTTGCCGTCCGCACCAAGCACGGCACTGTGGCCGACGCGGCCAGGCAGAGAGCCCACCGCGCTGGCATCCACGGTCACACGCTCCCATTCCCACGTGACCGTGTCGAGCAAAAACGCATCGTCGAAGACGGCGGTCGCGCCGGGGCCGTCGCCCTCGACGCTCTGAGGATCCCAGCCTCCAACCACGAGGATCTTGCGGTCGTCCACGAGCGTGGCCGAGTGTCCCGTGCGCGCGCGCGGCGCGAGCCCCACGACGCACGGGTGGAACCACGTCCAGACGTCGCGTTTGGTGGCGTGCTTCTTGAGCACGTGGACCGAGTCGAAACTCTTTTTGGCGTCGTTGCCGCCAAAGTAGACGACGCTGTCGCCGCCCACGGCCACGGCGCTGTGGTACGTGCGCGCGGACGGCGGCTTGCCCTCGACCTTGACCTGCTTCCAGTGCCACGCGTCGCTGTCGAGCACGTGGACCGAGCTCTGGCGGCTGCGTCCGCGGCTGCCGCCAAACACGACGACATCGTTGCCCACGACCGTGCAGGCGTGGCCGCTGCGTGCCGTCGGAGGGGTGCCGCTCACGGCCGGCGGGTACCACAAAAAGCACTCGGTGTCGAGGACCATGATGTCAGAGAGCACGTCCAGCTGGTCGTCGCCCATGGCGCGCTCGCCGCCAAACACCAGCAGCAAGTTCTTGGTCGCGAGGAACACGGCGTCGTGCCACGTGCGCGGGATGGACTCGCAGTTGAGCGGCTTGGACCACGCGCGCGCCGCGAGGTCAAACACGTGGAGATCCCCGAGCGTGGTCTCGTCATCGTCAGCGCCGCCGTATACCACGATGCGGTCCTCCGAGATCTTGGTCGCGCTCTGGCCCCAGCGCTCGCTTGGTGCGGTGCCCGACGTCTCCAAGACAGACCACGTCACCGTCGCTACAGTCGCAACAAAGGAAGAAAACAAAACAATACAAAGGTGAGCAATGGAACAGGGCCCCACAAGAAACCTCCCCGTCAATCAGACGTACGCGGCGGTGTCGACGACGGCGGCGGCACAACCACAACGGAGGGCGTCTTCGTCGGCTGTCCAAACATCATGTCGCGGATCGAGATCTGCGTGGACGACGCGCCAGTGTCGCCCTTGGCCTTGGCACTCACAGGGCGCTTGGGCGCGGCGGCGGACTTGTCGGTCTTCTTGCTCGCGAGTTCCTTGGGCTCGGGCGAGAAGAAACTCTTCATGTGGCTCACGGCCGGCGCGGTCTTGGCCTTGGCTGGGGTCTTGTAGTCGCTCGGCGGCGCCGTCTCCTTCTCTGGCGACTTGGCCTCGAGCGAGGGCGACGACGTCGCTGCCGTGGCCACGGGCCCTGTCTCGGTGCTCGACTGCGAGGCCTCGAGTTGCGCGAGCAGCATGGTCTGTTCGACGTCGCTGAGAAAGTTGGGCCGCGCGCGCTTGTGGAGCAGCTCCGACTCGCTCTCCGAGGCATCCGACTCCATGGCCAAGTCCACGTGGCTCGGCGCGTCGGCCATCGACCGCTTCCTGGACACGCTGGCGGACGACGCAGTCTTCGGCGTGGTCTGCACGATGAGCTCGCGGGGGCCGCTTGGAGTGGCCGTTGGGAACGCGCGGAGCGCCTTCGCGAGCCCCGCGGGGGCCGCGCTCGCGGCTACCACATCAAACAAACAACCCAGCAGTCAACCAGTCAGCCACGGCATCTCAGACCAGCACGCAAAACAGAGAGTGAGGACAAGACGTACACTTGGTCATGACGATGGCGCCAGTAAAGTTGGTGCACTGGATCGAAAGCACGCCGTTGACGAACGTGAACTGAACGCCCTGGGGCGCCGTCGGCACGTCCACTTCCACGCCCTCGAACGACAGCAGCGGCATGGCGGCGGGGGGTCTCGTCGGGGCAGTTGACAAATACGTATTACAGCTCCAGGATTCGCGCCAAAATTCCCGCCAAGTGGGCCATTAAACCTACCGCGGTATGATAAAAACCTTCTCAAAACCATTTTAGGTTTTAGAGGGGCTGTAGCCACATTCTTTCGCGTGTCAAGTGCGGCGGGAAAGGCGGGCATGTATGAATCGAATGGAATAAATAATAAATATGGGAATGCACCATCTATCGATCTACTGTTGCTACGGCTACTAGATATTACACGGCACTCTCACGGATAAAGAGAGGGAAGGGGAACGACGGGC
>JAADVT010000425.1:0-27105 GCA_023335895.1 Pythium rishiriense
AATTTTTCCCCACTTTTGTCTATGAAAATTAAATAACCCCCACTTTTGGCAAAAGCCCTTCTTCTTCTAACCACGGAGGCCGCTCCAAGCGTACCTGGAGGATCTCACTGGATCGCCCCAAGCGTTGATGTTCTTCCACATGGCTGGCAATGTACGCTTTGGTGTTACTGGCCTGTGTGGTCCAACACAGAGCGCCCCCATCTCACCGTCGTTTGTCCCTCTCTTTTTTTCAGGCAGTCGGCAATGCTTGTGTTCCGGCGTCGATCCAGCCGTGCGGCTCGGCTTTCCCCCACTTCCCGCTCCACCGTGGGACGACCGCCAGGTTGAAGAAGATCCTGCAAGACTGATCCGCTCGGGAGACGTTGATTCGTACGAGGAATGACAGGAAAATGAAAGAAAAAGGAACGTGCGCCTTGGGAGATCATGTGGATAAAGGAAGGTTTGCCTGTGCTGGCAAAAAAAAAAAAAGAGAGAGAGGCCCAGCGCACGTCGTCATTTGTGTCGCCGTTGGACGTGCGAGGCCATATCAGCCGCCGCCATGCTCCCTCTACAACGTGGAGACTCCCAGTGGATGGAAACCCTCGTTCCAAATTTCGAACGCTCTGGACGGCGCTGCCCGCTTCGCCACAAAGTGCTACGGCGGCTGATCGCCTATCACCCAGACGTCGAGGCGACGTCCAAAGTTCAGTCGTGCTTCCCGTTCAAGATCGAAGAAGTCACACCCATGCTACTAGATGTAATGACCCCAAGGTCGCCATCCGAGTCTATGACAACGCCATCGAAAGCAAACGCCAAACGTCCAATCTCCTAGGACTGTGCGGCCACGAGGAGCTCACTCATCGCGTGGACCTGCCGCGCGAGCTCGTTCAGCCTCCCACGGAGCTCGTCGTTCTCGTTCGCGAGGTGTTTCACCGCCTCAGTGAGCACAGGCACCACGCGCGCGTACGCGACGTACTTGAACCCGTCGGCGTCCTCGGTCACGACCTGTGGCAGCGTCTCGGCGACGTTCTGCGCGAGGAACCCGATCTCGCGGCGCGCGCTAAAATGGCGTGACGCAAATTCGTCGGTTCGGTAGGCGTACTCGACGCCCTCGAGTTGTGAGATATATCGCAGGGCCGTCACGCCATCAATCCGTTCGACGTTCTTTTTGAACCGCGCGTCGGACGCGTCAATGTACGCACCCGAGCCCATGACCTGGCCGTCCACGGTGATGCCCGCGCCGAAAAACGCCTGGTTCTCGACAAACAGCTCGCCGCTGACCTCGACGACCTCGATATCGGTCATGTTGACGTTGCTGATGTGGCCGCCGACGATCTCGACGCCGCGCAGCTCGCTCTGGGTCATGTCGATGCGGCCGGCGATACTCCGCGCTTCCATCTTGTCAACGGAGAGTAACCCTTGTGCGGCGTCAAACTTGAGCTGCTCGTCCTGCACGAGCTCGCCGCCTTTGCCATAGACCGCGACAAACCCGGCGCGCTGGCTCGCGACTTGGAGATTGTTGACCGTGAGCTTGACGTCGCCAAAGTTGAGATCGTTGGCGGCCTCGAAGCTCTTGACGCCCGTGATGACCGACGTGTCAAACGACGCGGCCGTGAGAGCGCGCCACGCCTGGCCGTCAAACACAAAGATCGCTGCGGACGCCGGCTTGACCGACACGTCGCCACTCAGTGGCTGGTCGTCCCCGTTTTGGATTACCAGCAGCTGACCGGCGTAAGCGCTGGTGCTGTCGAGTCGAACTGTATTACTGGCAACGACGCCGTCATCTGTGACCTGGACGTAGCTGTTGGTCGCCGGGATCTCCATACTCTCGCCCGCGAGGATCTGGATATGGGAGAACACCACCTGGGCTTCAGAGACCAGGGCGCCGCCCGAGATAATCCGGCCTTTTTCCAGCGTTGTAATGTCACCGCGCGTGGTCAGCCGACCGTCGCTCTCCACCGTGAACACGCTGTCCGGAATACCGTCGGTATGGCTATGGTCGAGTGCTTCGATGAGTCGAAACGGCGGGTCCGACAGCACGCTCTGATTGACGGTGAACGCCAGCATAGTGCCGGCGTAGTGCGCGTTGGAGGACGCCAACGATAGCACTGGACCATTGATGTGGTCGTTCTTCACGTGGAGACCGCCGTCTTCGATGTTGAAGCCGCCACGCGTCGTGACCGTGCCGGTCTCCACGACGATCCCGCCACTCTTGACGACCAGACCGCCCGACTGGATTGTCTGGCCACCAGAGGCGATGTCCACTCCGCCAGCCACAACTTTGAGACCTCCGCTCTGGATGCGGGTCTCGCCCGAGCCAAGCACGTCAAAAGTTGGTGCGCCGCGGTCCGCTGAGGTCACCGAAATGACAGGTGACTGGTCACTTGAGCCTTCCACGTTGAGTACGGCACTGCTGGCAGATTTCGGCTTTCTGGTCGGGGTCGCGGAAGACGACGAGATGGAGACTGAGCCCCCCTGGACCGCGATGCTACCCTGGCGGACCAGCAGCGCGTCGTTGGCGATCTCTAGGCCGCCTTGTAAAACACGCACTCCGTCCGAAAGCACTTGCAGGCCTCCGCGATGGACCTTGACACCGCCGTTGAGCACTTCTACACCGCCGTCGTGGACAACCACAGTACCGGCACTTGAAACGCGGAAAAGAACAGCGTTCTGCTTGGCCAATCGCATGAAATCCGCACTGAACGTGGAGCTGGCAATGTCCACACGAAGCAGCGCGACGTTATCTGTGGCGGAAGGCGTATTCTCGTCCGTTGCAACCACGTGGATGTGGCCATTCTGGACCTTGAGGTCGGCGCCGTCGAGCGCGACTTGGCTGCCCTGTTGGACGCGCAACTGGCCGTCCTGGACGACAATGTCGCCATCCTTGACGTACACGGAGCCTTCGTGGAACACGGCATCCCCCGTGCCGTCCATCGAGAACACCGTCGCGCCATTGATGTCGGCCTTGATCAAATTAAACTCGGTCGATTTCTCGCGCTTGGCGCTCACACGGAGCACGTTGCCTTTGAAAAACGGACCATTCGAGGGGGCGACCAAAATGTCTTCCTCGTCCTTATTGTTGGCACAGTTGTCGCCGTAGAAACCGTCTTCGCACGTACACAGCCCCGTCCGGTCGTTGCAGAGACCGTGCCGGCTACACGCGTTGTACGGCTTGACGCTGCCGTCGTTTCCCGGTTGGAACCTGCACTGGATCCCACTGCCGCCGCCGAGCATTGCCCCGTTTTTGGTGACCACAACGTCGCTGCTGTCACACCAAAAGTCGCCGACGCTCGGGTTGCCCTCGTGGTGGTACAGGTTGTTCATGATCGGGTACACGGGGAACGAGTGGATCGTGACCTCGAACACGGCCGCGGCCGGCGCCTTCAATTCCACTCGCTCACACGACTAGCGCACAGCGACGTCCAAATGGTTAGCCACAACGCACGGGCCTGTACAGGAAGTCCATACAAGCAACGCACCACACTGGCGAGGTTCTGGAAGCGGCGGAACACGCGCGTACACGCGTCGCTCGTGAGCTCGTGGAGGGGCATCTCCATCTCGACCGAGTGTGCCTGGAACGTGAGCACAAACTTTCCCTGGAGCGCGTACTGCGACGTGACACTCGCTGGCAGATCGCTGAGCGCCGGTGGGCCCGTGACCACGAGCCGTAGGCGCTTGTCGCCGGAATGCGGCGACGTCGGGTCCACGCCATACGGACACATCTCTGTCCAACGACACGAAGACCAGATGAGTGTGAGCGATTTCATGAGACCAACAACACGTGAAGGGAGCGACCGTACTCTTAGCACAGTCGTGGCCGTGGAAGCCCCACTGACAGTTGCAAACGTGCTGGCCGAGGCGGTTGATCGCACAGGTGCCGTGGAGCGAGCACTGGTTTGGCGACCCGGGACACCGCGCCACCTCCGCCGAGGCCGACGACGTGGACACGCCCGCGAGCAGCGCCGCTGTGATGGCGCCGACGAGACGCATGGTTGAGATCGAGCGACGGCCAAAGCACGAATGTGGGTAGGACAAATGGGCACAGATTGTGCCACGCTGCGACTCGCGCCGATCCGTGGAAAGATCGCGACCGGACCGTGATGACCATGAAACGTCGCGGGGCATAAATAACGTGGGTCACATAATGGGGAGATATGACCAGACTGTGCATATTCTGAAAATGAAAGCTCAGTTAGTTCGTTTCTGTCTATGAATCTATGAATCGGACTCCGGAGAGTGGAAACACCGAAAATCAAGGTCTCTTCTGTGAAGTTATGGAGCGGACCATCCAGATACTCATAGCTACACGGGATTTCCAAGAGCACGTGACACTATCCCTCCCCTGAGTCAGTACAACTATTCCGGACATCACGAGGTCGGCACTAGAGAGCCGTCGCGGCGACACAGACTGTTTGTTGCTTGCCGGTCGGGTCGCACTTGGCGATCTCGTTGCTCGCGCACCCATCGTTCGGAAGGCAGAGCATCCAGCAGTCGACGCCGCCACTGGGCACGGTCGCGACGTACTCGCACAGCGCGAGGCATTCCTCGTCGGCGTGCGTGTTGCACAGCTTCATACACTCGTCCCGGGACGCGCGCGAGTCGGGGAGCGGCTCGTACAATTGGAGCGCGCACGACTTGTCCGACTCGACGAGCGTCGCGTGCGGTGGGCAGGCGACGGCGCTGAACCCTTCGGTGCCCTTGTGGCCGAGCACGTACTGGGTCGCGCGCGCGCTGTACTCGTCGAACGTGATCCCGAGCTTCTTGATCGGCTTGTCGCGTGGCAACAAGATCATCTTGCCAAACCACGAGCGCGAGATCTGGCCGTGGGCAGGGGAGAACTGGGGCATCTGCATGCCGTGGAGCACAGGCTTGAAGTCGAGGGTCGAGTACATCCACGCCTTGTACCCTTCGCCGATCATCACGATCAGCTCGTCGTCTTTGATCACGGGCTGGACGACGTGTTGCTGCCGTGGCTGCTTAATCAGCAGCCCCGCCGACGCCTGCGGGCCCGAGCGGATCTCATCACGGGCGACACGCACGGGTTTGTCGCCTCGAAGCGAGTAGAACTCGGGCGCTGCCATGAGAATCATCACGCCATTATCCGTGTGGAGATCCAGGCTCAGCACGGCGTTGTTGTGATCGTCGTCGTCGTCCTTAGTCGCCGCCGCCACGCCTCCGGTCCGCGGCGACGAGTACGCGTGGAAGTGGTCGAGATGGTGCGCCGAGGCCACGACCTGCTCGAGCTTGTCGCTGGGCAAGTGGGACGGTGAGCTCGAGACCACGCCGTCGATCGCGCGCGCGAGCCGAAGCGCCGCGACGTTGAGCAGCTCGCTGAACGCACGCAGCTCGGGCAGGTACTGGGGGCACTCGCGCGCGACCGCGGTCTGTGCGAGCTCCGGGTTGTGGAGCTGTGTGGCCGTGGAGACCGTGCGCCGTGTCGTGCCGTCGCGGAGCGTCTTGGACTGGACGCCGTGCTGCGCTGTCGCGACACACTCGGTCGCGACCCGCAGGAACGCCAACCGGGTCTCGGCGAACGCCGGCACGTCGCGGAGCGCGACAATCCCCTTGGCTTCGAGCGCCGCGACGAGCTCGAGCACGGTGTCGCCGCCGTGCGGAGACAGGTCCGCGAATGAGAACGACGCCACGGGCACCGAGGGGATCGCGGCCGCGAGCTGCGCGCACAGCAGGAGCACAAGAAGCGCCAGCAGCCCCGCCATCGTCGTGTGGGATGGAAATGACGGTCTCACTTGGCGGGTCATGACTGTCAACTCGAATATATTTCTTCTATGGGGTCTGATATGTGGTGTCTACCACATCATGAAACAAACACAAGTTGCCCCGTTTATGTGCAAGTGGACGCACAATGCGTGGAGGTGGTCGCGGCGCGCCACGCGTCTTCGGCGGCGATCGGGAACGACACGAGCGGCGCGTCGTCGTCGTGGCAGTTGATACGGAACGGACCGACTGTGTGGGGCCCAGTCGCGGTCGCGGCGGTCGTGGCGCACAACGGCGACCCGGCGGCAAGCACCAGGATGGATTCCGGTGGAGGCGTGGCGTGGAGCCAACTTGTGGGCAAGTGGCTAATGTTGGAGTGGCGGATGCTCAGTGTGTGCATGATCTCGAGCGTCTTGATGGATGAAGGGAGGCGGTCGATGGGGTTTCCGTCCAGGAAGAGGTACGCGAGCGCCCGGTCGGCAAAGACGTCGTCTCGGATCGCGCGAATAGTGTCCATGCCGAACAGGTAGAACGCCACCGACGGCAGCCTGAGAATGGCGTCCGGCACCTCTGTTAGCAACGGGCTGGCCTCGATGACAAAGTACACGACGTTGCGCCACGCGACCGTGACGTCGTCGGGAAAAGTTGACAGGTTCGTCACACAAAACTCAATATCCCAGATGCTCGCTGGGAAGTCCTGCGCGAGCAAACCCACTGGGATACTACTCATGTTGACTCGCGCGAAGAAGAGCACTTGGAGCGAGGGATGAGTCGCCGCACGAATCGCAGCGCCTTCGCCCCAGGATTGAATCGTCGAGTTGTATACTTTGAGCATCCCAAGCACGCTAAAGTTTCGGAAAATCGTCGGCATCTCGAGATTTCGGCAGTGGGAGAGAATCAGCACGTGCAGTGCCTGCGGGTCGACGTTGTCCAGCGCGTCGGTCATTGACAAGGCATCCCCCAACATGCCATGGTTCTGGCAACTCACTTCAAGCACCATACACGAATACGTTGATGACCCCCATGGCTGCGTCTCGAGTAGACACCCCATGCTGTCGCCACGAATCGCGACAATCGTGGAATGCAAATGAAGCCCTAGCACGGCAAACCCCCAACAGACCAAAGCGGCGTCGAGTATCTTGGTCATACGGCTCCGCAGTTGCGCTGCGAGGCGGCGGGCAGCGGTCTCCTGCGCCACCTGGTCGGGCGGCGCAGTGGTTCCTCGTCGGGATACAAAATGAGGATCTTGGGCGTCCTTCAGCACGTTTTCGAGCACATAGAGGCGGTGCAGCAACGCGATCGAGCCCGTCGTCTTGGAGACCAAGTCGACCCACGACGTCACAAACACTTGGCGGAGCTCGGACAACGCGTTCACGTACCAGGCGTCGCGATAGTAGAAGATCGCGGGGAACACGTTGAAGCTGTCGACATAGTCGCGGTAGTACGGGTAGAAGATCACGATCGGGATCCCGATACTGTACACGACATCGAGAAACGAGTCAAGAAGCAGCCGCGCGAGTCGCACGTGGATGCTGCGCCGGCCGTGCATGACGTAGTGGAGCACAGGGGAGAACCAGCAGTTGACGACGATGACGAGCGAGACGAGACGATTGATCCACCGGCTCGCGACGAGCTCGGACATTTTGTTGGCCTGGTAGGTCTGGTTGGCGACCTCCCACAACATGAAAAGACGCACGATCTCGCTCCGATATCGAATCCATCGCTTGCGTAGCCATATCCAGTGGGCCACAGCGCGAGCGTGAGCGTGGGAAGTGAACAACCTTGGCCCACGCATCGAGACGGGTCGCTGTGGCTGCCGCGTCGGCACGATGCTCGACAGTGGTGGACCGTGCTTTGCCCGTGTGCGTGCATGGGGTCTCGGCTGGATGGCCGCGAGGTGTCTCGACAGCCAACACCGCTGAAGGTGACGATACACAGTGCGCACGGCGAGCAACCCATGGGAAATGCCTCCGACATAGCCGATCACGATCACCGGGTAGAAATACTCGAGAATGTTGGGCGCGAGCTGGGTCACGTTGAAGCTGATTTGTTGAGCCGACAACACAAACGAGTAGAGCGCCGCCGTCCCGAGCAGGTACGCGCCGCCGACCGCACTGCCAAAGTAAAGCCACGCGCGCGCTAGCCGGAACAACCACATCGAGCGAGAGCAGGCGACCGTGGCCTCGTTTGCTGTGCGGGCGCACCCTGGAAACTCCTCAAATAGACCGGCATTTGGTTTTTGAAATGGTCTCGGCTTGGTGCTTTCGATCCACAATTAGACGGCTCTGTTGCCGAGGCAGCCTGTCCTTGGCTGTGAAGTGAAGCGGACATTTCAAGTCATGACGCGGGGAGGGTTCTATCTTTCTCACGATTCGACCGATGCACTTGGAGCGCGCCATTCGTCTTCGGCGGCGAGCGGGTACGTGATCAAAGACGTTTTCCCGCTGTGGCAGGTGATCGAGAGGGGCCCCAGGATCCGGCCGTCGCGAGCCTCAGCGCCATCACCACAGAGCGGGGATCCGTCCGCTTCCAGGGCAATGAGACCGGAATTGGGCACTTTTTGGTTCAGCCAACGAACCGGTAACGTGCTGATGTTGGTGTTGCGTAGGCCCAGTCGTCGCATCTGCGTGAGCGACTTGATCGCCTCTGGAAGCTCAGTGAGAGGGTTGCCGTCCAAATACAGGTTGACAAACTCGCGGTCTGCAAACGCCCACGGAGGTAGCGACGCGATCTGGTTCATGCCGAGCTGCAAGAATGCCATGACTGGCAGTCGAAGCAGTGCCTCCGAGATCTCAGTCATCAACCAGTTGGCTTCGACCACGACGTAGACGGCGTTCCGCCACGCCTCGACGATCGCTGCGGGGAATGTCGTGAGGTTCGTCATGCACAGTTCGATGTCCCACACGCGTCTCGGGAAGTCTCGGGCGAGCAGTCCGGGCGGGATCTCAGTCATATTGACACGCGCAAAGTACAACACCTTGAGCACCGGGTGGGTCGCGTCTCGCAGCGCGGCGTCGGCCCCCCAGGACGCGATCGTCGTGTTGTACACTTTGATCATGACAAGCGCCGAGTAGTTCTGGAGGATCGCCGGGACCTCAAGTTGTTCGCAGTGAGAGACGATCAAAACTTGAAGCGAGTCCCGGCCCACGTTGTCGAGCGCGTCAATGATCGCCGGGTGTTGTCCAACTGTGTGGTGCTGGACGCAGCTGATCTCCAACACGCCGCAGGAGTAGGTCGTCACTGCCCACGGTCGCATTTCGAGGAGACACCCGAGTTGGTCTCCTCGGATCGCGACGATCGTCGAATGGACGTGGAGAGTCAGCACCGCAAGCCCCCAGACTATCAAGATGGCGTCGAGGACCTTGGCCAACCGGCTCCTCCACCGCCGATGGTGCGTTGGCGGCACCGCTGAGTTTCCTACCTGCTGGACTGTCGATGTGGTGTCTCGTCGCGAGACAAAATGGGGGTCCTGGGCATCGCGTAGCACGTTCTCGACCACGTACAGACGATACAGCAGTGCGACCGAGCCCGTCGTCTTTGAGACCAAGTCGACCCACGATGTCACAAACACTTGGCGGAGCTCGGAGAGGGCGCTCACGTACCACGTGTCGCTGTAATACAGCAGCGTCGGGAAGATCGACACGGTGTCGACATAGTCGCGGTAGTACGGGTAAAAAATCACGACCGGGATCCCAATGCCATACACGAAATCGAGGCACGAATCCAACAGAAGCCGAGCGAGCCGAATGTGGCACTGGCGGCGCCCGCGCATGGCCCAGTAGAGCACGGGCGAGAACCAGCAGTTGATCACGATGACGGTCGAGACAAGGCGGTTGACCCACACGCTCGCGACGAGCTGCGAGATCTTGTGGGCCTGGAAGGTTTGGTTCGCGACTTCCCAGATCATAAAAAGCCTCGTGATCTCGGGGCCGTAGCGCGTCCAGCGTCGCCTGAATCGCGTGGTAAAGAACCGTACGCGCGCGCGGATCCGAAAGGCGAGTGAGTTCAGCGCCGTCGACGCGGCCGTGGAGCTCGGCGACCGTACGAGCGCGATAGCCGACTGTGTGGGACCAAGTTTCCCTCTCACTGTCGGGACGCGAGACGCCCGCACGGATCTCGATCTCTTGGAAAGCCAGCATTGACGGATGAAGTTGCGAGCGGTGCGAATCGCGAGGATAGCGTGGCCAGCGACCGCGGCGTACGAGACCACAATTGTCGCCGGCATATACTCCAAGATAGTGAGCTCAAGCTGAGTCACGGTAAAGCTCATTACAGGGTCGGATAGCAAGAAGCTGTACAGCGCCGCAGTGCCCAGCACGAAGGCACAGCCGATAGCGTTGGCGACAAAAATCCATGCGCCCGCCAGCCCAAAGAGCCACATCCACAGAGCCAAGGGGTATCACCGGCGAAACACTCGCAAGCCACTTGCGTCGCGCATCGTTTGTGAACGTCGGACTTCTCGCTTGGCAGGCCGCCCCGTCTCGATTTGGGCAGGAGCGGCGGCCACATTTAGATGGGGCCTTTCTGAGTCCTGTTCCATTTGGTCTATTCTGGTCGGTGTCAAGCCTTTCATGGATATTGACACCTTCCCGATGTGGGTATAGGTTGACTACGCTGCTGTTCCAACACACTGCCAGTCTCACGCGTTTCGTCGTCCACTTGTCTTCGGTCCGCCAAATGCCGGTGAAGGCTGGCGTGGATCCGTCGGCTCGTCGGGGGCCGCCCCTCGCGGCGATTTCTCCTCAGTCCAGCGCCACCGCACCACCACGTCGCTCCCGTACGACAATCCTCGTATCGCGGCCGGTCTACGTATTCTGCTGGTGGTTTGTGCTTGCCCTCCACTTGACCGTCGGCATCTTTGTGTTGTTCACTGGCTTCAGCCACCTCGTGCTGAGTATCCCGGCGGTTCATGTGGCTACGATGGCGCTCCGAATCTCGATCCCGCTCAAGCGACTCAGTGGTATCAGCTACGTGCTCGTCGCTCTTCTCCACTTCAGGGCGCTTGGGAGAATGGTCCACCGGTCCATCGCGGCGAGGCGGCTCATTCTTGGGCGCCACGAGGCCCAGGCCTCGCGCCCCATCGTCCAGCCGCCCAAACAGAAGTCCAAAAGGCCCTATATCGTCCGCTACATCGTCCGCGTGTGGCTCAAAGTCTTTGGACCGGACGGCTACCTGAGAATCGACGGCCCGTACTTTGCCGGCTCCATGGCCTTCCGTGAATGTGTCGAGGTCGTGATGCAGACGTACCAGGCGCAGGCCCTGAGCCACGCGGTCGCGCGCCCGTGGATCAACCAGTTTGCCGTCGCGTCGGTTGTGCTCAACTGCTGGTCATCAACGGCCGTGCGTGTGGGCTTTGCGCACCACAGCGTCGCCGCGAGCCGGCTACTCCACGTCGTCGTCGACATGTACCTCGACATTGTGTTTGGCATCGTTCTGCCGGTCTGCGTGATGCTACGGTACGCGCTCGCGTTCGACTGGTCCACGGGCTCCTACCCGCCGTCGCTGATGCTGGACGACGTTTGGGTCGCGAACGGCATCGCTGAGTCGCGCCAGGTGCTCGTCACGTCCTACCTCGACTACGTCGCTTCGCTTTTACCACAGTATGGCATTTTCAGCTGTCTGACGCTCCTCAAGAAACTCCTGCGTCGCTACAAGTCGCCAGCGGCGGCACCAACGGCGACCAGTCTGGCCGCCATTGTGCCCACGACAGATCCAGCGACGGCCTCTGTTGTAGCTCTACCTCACGTCAAAGAGAGTCGTGCCGTCCGCGTGGCCTCCGTGTGTATGGCAGTTTGGGGGGCCGTCGTGCTTGGCCTCCACGTTCGAGCACAGGCGATCGCGGCGACCTCCTTCGAAGGGTGCTACCTCCAGCCACGACCTTGGTTTGCGTCCAACGTGTCGTGCTCCATCATGTATCTAAATTGTCCCCGTCGTGGCACCGATGGCTCCGGGACAGAGCTGCATGACATCCTGTCCAAGCTGCATCGCCCGGCGCTGACACGCGTGATCTTTGCTCACTGTGCGGCACTAACAGTGCCATTCGTGTTCACAAAATTCCCTGCGATGTATTCCGTTGAGATTTACAACTGCACACTTGTCGACTGGTCGGTGAGCGCAGCCGTCTCACAGGATTCCCATCCTGAGCTGATGATCATCACAATCGGAAGAAGCGACGTGCGTGCTGTGCCACCGGCGCTCCTCCATAATCGTCTCCCCAAGAGCTTGTCCGTGGTGGGTTTCTACAACTGCACGCTCGCAGAACTCCCAGACGATATCGGGGACGTATGGGCAGGAAGTTCAATCTCTCTTCTCGCGCTAGAACGGACTCGAGTGCGTCGACTCCCGTCCTCCTTGGGCCGCGTACGCTGGCAGGTACTGTGGTTCGCTGGAAGTCTGATCGAAGATCTCCCCGACAACATCCTTGCCAACTCCCCCGTCACTTCTCTCTGGCTCTCTGGGAATCCGATCAAGAGTTTGCCCAGCACTATTGGTTCCACTACACAGTTAGCAGAGCTCTTCGTGGAGGACACGAACGTTTCCAGTCTCCCGTTGTGGGTCACAGACTGGATGAAGGCACATCAACAAACCGATACCAATTGTAAGGTGTCCTTTACTGGAAGCCCTATATGTGTGCAACATGGAGTCGTGTACAAGGATCGCGGTTGTGGACAAGACCTTGGATCGAGGCACGGCGTTGCCAACTACGATTACGCCGCCACCAAATATCCCTTGTGATACAACGGTGCCAAGCTAGCGATGAAATCGGTCCCCGCTGATTGGTCACCATGGTCTAGCTGCTCCTACCCGCTATTGTCCCCAGTCGCATCAAAGCCGCTGAACTGCAAGACAGGAATCTCACGGCTGGGCGCCCTCCTATTTGTACATAAAAGGTACTATACGTCCGATTGTACATAGCAGAGACTGCTTCGATTATCTTTGGACGGTTCTGTTCTCGTTCGGCAGGATATCAAGAGACCAGGGACAGCACTAACCTAACGGAAAACACACAGGGAAGGTCGAAAATAGCACCGCGGTGTCTGCCTACTGTTCCCATGCGGCTCACTGCCATGGTGAGAGGCACCACCTCTCTCCCCGCGATGGATGCGCGATCCGCTAAAGAAACATCGTCGAAGAGGCCCGCATGGACTGGCGATGTAGACGAGAGGGCCACGGCTTCAGCGGTGGCGTCCTCGCGGTCCGGTTCGCGACGCGACGGTCCGTGGCGAGCGACATTTGTCGTATCGCGTCACACCTACAGAGTCTGCTGGTGGGTGACATTCGCGCTCCACACGTTTGTCGGGGTCTTCGTACTCTTTGTAGGGCTCAGCCATCTCGCACTCAGCATCCCAGTCATCCACAGCTCGACTATTGCCTTGGGGATCTCCATTCCTCTCAAACGGGTCAGTGGTGCCAGCTACGTTGTCGTGGCGCTGCTCCATTTCCAGTCGGTGGGCCGCATGGTCTCGCGGTCCATACGTGCCCGCCGCCTTGCATTGATCGAGTCGTCAAAAAAGAGCTCTTCAAACCCAAAAATGGCCGGTCGCATCCGCCGAACGTATCGCCGCATGGTCGCTTTCTGGTCGAGGTGCCTTGGCCCGGAAAGCGCCATCGGATTCCACGGACGCTACTTTGCTGGTGTGCACGTCACACGCGAGGGCACGGAAGTCGTCATGCAAACGTACCAAGCGTTTGTGATGAGCCACTCGATCGCCAAGGTGTGGATCAACCAGTTTGCCGTCGCGACCGTTGTGCTCAACTGCTGGTCGACACTGTTTGTTAACTTTGCCGGGGCGCGCCACAGCCTTACCGCACGGCGTCTTTTGCACCTGGTTTCCGACATGTACCTAGACTTTGTCTTTGGAATCGTGCTCCCGGTCTGCGTGATGGTGCCGTATGCGATTGCATTCGATTGGACAAACGGTTCGTACCCGAGAGCCCTTATCGACGACGACGTCTGGCTCGCAAACGCGGTCGCGGAAGCGCGCCAGGTACTGGTGACATCGTACGTCGACTATGTGGCTTCGCTGCTGCCCCACGTTGGCATCTACAACTGCCTGACGTTGATCAAGACTCTGATACGCGTCCAAAAGCCACGGTCCAGCACATCTCCCAGCATGGCGACGATCGTACCGATATCAACATTCAACGACGCGCCGAGGCCCAAAGTGGTGGACGCTGCCGAACGAGAGAGTCGTCTCGTTCGTGTGACCACGTTCTGTATGGCAGTTTGGGGCGCAGTCGTACTGGGCATCCACATCGATGCCCAACTTCGATCGGCTTCTATGGCCTCGGCAGTCGAGGCACACGGTTGTCTCTTGTTTCAGCGGCCGTGGCTGGTGTCCAAAATCCCCTGCTCCTTACTTCGTCTCAACTGCTACCGCCGGAACACCAGTGGCTCGTCGGTGGAACTCGACGTGATGCTTTCCAAATTTTATCGCCCCGTGCTCTCATGGATCACGTTCGCCCACTGCACGGCGCTGGAGATTCCGGAAACGCTCACCGACTTGCACGAGCTCTCTGTGATTGATGTCTACAACAGCACGCTTGTCGAGTGGTCCCTGGCGGCAGGGATTTCACATGCGAAGCACCCAAGCATGGTCAAAGTCACGTTCACCCACAGCCGCCTGCCGACGTTCCCCCAGGGCTTACTCCACAACAACTTACCGCGAGCGATGAATGCCGTCGGCTTCTACTTCTGCAACGTCTCGGAACTCCCCGCAGAGTTGGGTGACGTCTGGGCCAGCAGCGCCATTGACGTCTTTGGGCTCGAAGGATCCAGTGTGCGAAGACTGCCAGCGACGTTCGGACGGATCCGATGGCGTATCCTGTGGCTAGCAAACAACCAGATCGACGAGCTACCAGGTGATCTACTGGCCAACTCCAGTCTCGAACGGTTATGGGTTTCTGGGAACCCACTTACCACACTCCCGAATGCCATTGGCAGCACAGCTCACCTGTTCGAAGTCTACGCAGAAGACACAAATATCTCCAGCATCCCAAGATGGATGGAAGCCTGGCTGGGATCGTCAAAGTTGTCGGGAGTGGGAAGAATCGCGTCCTTCTATGGCAGTCCGGTGTGCCATGAAGGGTCTTTGGCGTTTAACCTCAGTTTGTGCAAGGACAACAGACAAACTACGCATGGCGTGATCTCACAAGATCCATCGACCATGACGAATGCCAAATATCCTCTGTAGCTGCACGATGAGCCTTGCGAAAAATCTGCGTCAAAGCATCCAGCGTCTACGGGGACGAGAAAAACAGGTTTTCGGATTATTATACAACTTCAATTCTGCTTGTGCCAGCGAGCGTCACCACGATCACGAGTCCGTGAAGCCGTGCTGCTCAGTGTTGAGGATCGCGTACAAAATCTGTTCGAGTTTCTGTTTGTCCGTGTGGCGCGGCAGATCCAAGCGGTTAAAGCACGCGTGGCTGCGCACGTAGCCCTCATCGGATAGATCGATTCCCTTCAGCGTGAACGGACATAACCGGCCGTCGTAACTTGTGAGGGCACTGAATCCTGAGGACGGCACACGCGATGATCCCGTCGAAAACTGGAGGAGACGCCTCCGGTATTCGTTAGGCATCTCGCGCACGATCTCCCAGAACCACTTGCGGCTGGGGTGCTTGTACAAATCACTAGTGTACTTGGTGTTGCGCTCCCAGTCGTCGACGTCAACTTCGTCCGGTCCACACAGCACAAGATCGAGTTCCTCCGAGTCAAACATCATGAGCAGCTCCGGTGGGATCACTTCGTACAGCCCGCGGAGGAACGCATATAGTTGCGGAGAAACGCTGTCGAATAGTCGGTATCGGAAGAGGAGGTCAACATACTCCAGCTTGTTTGCGTCCGTCACGGGGATATTGCGTCCATTTGGAACGAGATCGATCGTCTCCACCTCAGACCCCACCTGCTCCGTCACACTGAAATCCAGACACAGCGATTCGACATCCTCGTTTTCGAGCAGCCACGCCATGTTCTTGAAAGCGGTCGGGTCGAAATACTCGAGGTCGTAGAAGTTGAGCGGCTGTCCCAGGATGATCTTCAAGAGCGGACGAGACAGATGGAAGCCTGTGGCATTTCCCTCCAGCAGCGAGCGTCCTAGTAACCGCCCCGACGCGAGGAAATAAATGAGGTAGTCGTTGCCAATGTCGTGCTTGGACTGCGGGTTCAAAAAGAACGCCTGTTCGGTCTTGTCGACGCACCAAAAAATACCTTTTTCCTTTTTCACGAGCCCTTCGTTGAGCAGCAGGAACCACTCACGGTAGACGCCGCCAGCGTCCACGGCTTTTTCATCGACAAAGTCGATCCGGAAGGCCACTCGCACATCCTTTTGCTGGATCAACGCCATCAGTTTCATCGAGTCTTCGACGACCGTCTCTCGGTCCAAGTGCATCTTCATGTGGAGCTCACCAGGCGGCACAAAAATATTGGACGTGATGCGGACAAAATCCGCGAGTTTCGACGGGAAATCGTGCTGGAAGCGATCGTGGAAGCTCCGGGTGTTTCCCCCCAGTGTGGCCTCGTCCAGCGTCGACTCGACGTGGACGGGGAACACGAGCGCGTCGGCACTTGCCGGGTCTTCGAGCCAAACTCTCATGCCCTCGCATTCCTTCGTGAGCTGCGCGACCCGCTCCTCGTACGTCACGCGGATCGGGCCCTTGACTTCGTGCTCGTCGGTGTCGCTGCGACACGGCTCGGCCTCGCCATCGTCCGACGTGCCGGCCGTGTCGGACCCGTTCGGGCTGTCGTCTCGGTCCGACACCACGACCTCGAGCTCAAACGGCTCATCGTCGTCGTTGTCCGTCGGTTGGGACGGCACAAACCGCAGCACATAACTCGGTACAGCGACTTGGGCGGTCGCACCGCGCGCGGCCGCCTCGGGGTCGCGCTTCCACCGGTACGCGCCGTCTGCGTCGACCTCGCGGACCCACTCGCGTCGCTTCCTATTATATAAGGATCCACCCACAAGGTCAGTTCTTTCCTAAATGTAATCCGGGTCGTCCAAAGCAGCGCTCACCTCGCACGCTGCTGGCGCACGACGCTGGGCACAGAGGACAGCGCCTCGCCGCGTGGCGACGCCACCGAGAGCGCGCGGCTGGCGCTCTCGCGGCTCTTCTTGTCCTTCTTGCTCTCGAGCGCGCTGCGCAGTGGCTCCGCCATGGTCTCGCCACAGAGCTGGCAAAAGATCGCGCGCTTAAAGTTCTGGAAGCCACAGCCCACGCACACGTTGAAGCCCTCGCCTGCCTGGTGGAGCGCCGCGTCCGTGCGGTGGAACGCCGCCCTACGTGGATAAACAAACGAGCGTGTGAGTGGTCGTTTGGTTCTCTGGACGAGGGGTCCAGAAGTGTGACGTACTCTGGATGGAGCGGCGCGTGGAGCGCGAGCTCCTCGCTGCGCTTGCGGTTCGAGCGGTAGATGAAGAAGCAGCCGACGGTCATGGACAGCCAGATCCCGAGCACCACGAACACGGCGATCAACTCATTCATGGCGGTGGCGGCTTTGGTTTATGGCGGGTGGGGGGAAATACTGGTGGGACACAGATAGAAAATTTCTCCGGACGGCACTCGCGTAAATTACGCAAACGCTCTGGATGAACAAGAGGTCCGGACGCGCGATTCTCAGAAATGGCCGGGGCTGTCCTCGTGGTATCCCCGGACACAGACGGCCAAAGCCATACGCTGTGGGGGAGGGTGGCGAGGCGCGGAACTCCGGACAAAGGGAGAATGGCCGTCCAGAGCGACCGCGCGGGACTCCACTACCGGTACTCTGGATGAATGAAGGAATCGTGGGTGGGGTGGTTCTCCGGATGAGCGCCACGCACATCGCGCAATCCTTCCGTCTCGTTGCTTCCACTAAACAAACCCAGCGCACACAGAACCGCTGGCGCCAGCAGCGAACTGGGCCGAAATCACCATCATTCCCGACAGCGAAACGGGGACGCAACCCAACTTCAAAATGAGGCTGCACTCGAGTAAACCTTTTATAATCTATATCTGTTGATATAAAGTGTACAATATATTTCGTAAAATATCAATTCCCTGTCACTATATACTTCAGCGCTCGATATTCTACATATATCAATAATTGAAGCGGAAGCGTCGCCTGCGGTGCTGTGTGCTCGGTCCATCCATGTGACGAGGGCACCCCGTCGTGGGTTCTGAAGAGTGGTTGGATCTTCCCCTCCCACAAACAAAAAAAAAAGATTCTTACAGTACGCCACGCGTGGCACGCGATGACGGTGGCAGAAAAAATTGACTCCATCCGCAAAGCGCGAGGCGAAACGGCACACTGTCCCTTGGTGGCAGCGTGCCATGGAGATGCTGGCAAATGGCAAAATTGAAGTGCCAGTCAGCCTGTCACGAAATGATGGCGCGATGGGACAGAGAACACAAATCAGAACACAAATCACTGAGCGCCGCAGTGCGACTGCCACGGCCGGCACACAGGCACAGAAGCGGTAGTATTTTTTTTATTTGCTCAGACCGGCGGCGCGGTCTCAATGTGGAGCCGCGCGCGCAGCACCGCTAGCGGCGTCTCAAACTCCTTCTCGTAGTAGACGTTCATAAGGAAGTGGGCCTTGTGGCCGGCGCGGTGCGCCCACGGGATGTACTCGCCCACGAGCCGCTTGCGTTCGTCTGCCCTCCAAAGATTCATCATGCGTGAGACCAAGATTCATGTGGTGAGTGATACGAAGGACAGTGTGGACACATACCTGATGTGAGACGAAGCGGACCGACAAAGCCGCTGAGTGCGCACACTGGGAGGCCGGTCTGGACCAGCTCGACGTACTTGAGGATGATCTCCCCAAAGACCGTGGGCGGTAGTCCGAACAGCGTGTGCCAGAAATCGTGGAGCTCACGGTAGCGGCGCATCACGTACGCGAGCTCCGGATCGTCCACAAACTTGACGTACGAACGGCCGTCGGCTTCGAAGCTACAGACACGAATTGGATATATCCATCCATCCAGAATGAGACCTCCCGAGGTTCCACCGCCTCCCGTCAGAGATACTCCATACATACCCGTGCGCGTCCATAAACTGCGAGTACGCATAGCCAAACGTGTCCTTGGGCAGTGCGCGCAGGTACTCAATGTCGATCTGGTCGCTACGGATGCTGGGCTGCTCAACGAGGATGCGTGTGCCCACTGGGTCCGAGCACATGCGCGCGTGGATGCGCTGGAGCGCGTCGCGGCCCGTGACTTCACCCAGCGCCGCGAGCATGTCGCCGCGCTCGGGATTGCTCAGCACCGTGAACGCTGAGACGACTGAGAGCAGGATCTTTTGCGTCGGCGATGTCGGCATGTGGTGGTCGTACAGCACGCGCTTGGCCGGCGCGCCAGCGACGTGGGCACTCGCGGCGTCCGCGTGGAGTGCGCGTGACGCAGCGTCAGCTGTCGCAACAGCCGCAGCCGCACGAACGCGGGCTCGAGCGGCTGTGGCGGCGCGCGTGACCCCACGCAGTAGCAGTGTCTTGGTCGCCATGGTGGTGGAGAAATCCAATGCGGGTTTCTTCTTGGTTGTTCGTGGCCCGAGAAAGCACCGCATGTCACTCGCGCGGCATCTGTTAGGAACTGCTATTGGCGTGGCAGTTGAAGTCCCCCCGACTGCCTCACTTTTCGAACACATGGTCGACCCTTCGCGCGACCTTCGTGCGACCATGAGTTCCTCTGTCGTCAAGTTGCTTTGCTGCCTCATTCCAGGAGGAGGACCCTCAAGAAGGGGGAACTTCGACGGAAACGACGGAACAAGTGGCTCGGCCCTCCCCACACACGAGAGAGAGAGAGAGAGAGGGGATCGGCAGATAGACCCTGGAGGGAACAGGGAACCAAGATCAAAAACTCTCCGGACCTCGATCTAACCTTCGCGCGACGCCATGGCGACGCGCCGCGTGTTCGTGCAGCTCGCCAAGGTCGTCAATGGGCAGCTCCACATGAGCTCCCCGGTCATGGCGTTCGCGCTGCCCGACGACCCGTGGACCCACACCGTCAACGAGTTTATCATGGTGCGTTTGCGATCCATTCTTTTTGTGTGACGCCGTGGCGACGGGACCTCATGGCTTGATGTATCCACAGGCCTGCTACGACGACGACATGGAACCGGACCAGCGCCCGCCGGGCGTGCTCGAGGCCTGCCGGATCCTCCACGCGACCACACTGCAGCAGGTCACGGACGCCGGTGTGTTTGAGGACGGCAAGCAGTACATTCTGTGTATGTCGCCGTCGGATTTTGAGGCCATCCTGCGCAAGCACGGGCTGCCGGTGCCCGGCGGCGGCGCCACGCCAGGCAGCGCAAACGGCCGCGACGAGCGCCAGTCGATCGCGACCACGGACCAGCTCGAGTCACTTGAGGAGCTGAGCTACTACTTTGATGACGCCGGCACGCTGCGCCACTGCGCGACGAACCAAGCGGTCCACGAAATCATGAGCGACGAGCGCCGCGCCGGCGAGATCGACGAGATTGTCAAGGCCGCGATTTTCCATATCCAAATGGAGATGCTCGCCGAGCTCAACTTCAAGCAGGCCCACTTGCCGCTCGATCTGCGCGCCGACGAGCCCAAGGAAGTGCGGTCGAGCGTGTTTTTGACCGCCGACTGGAAGTCCAATGACAACTTGCTGATCGTGATCAACGGCGGACGCGGCGTGCAGCCCGGCATCTGGAGCCGTGACTTGCTCATCCAAGAAGGGCTCGAGCTCGGCTCGATGCTGCCGGTTTTCCGCCACGCGCAGAGCAACGGCTTTTCCGTGGCGGTACTGAACCCGTTCACAAACAGCGTGACGGTCGACAACGAGCTCTACCAGATTCGGCATAACTCGACTCCGGACGAGCATACGCTGTACGTGTGGGACAACATCATCAGTCGGTCCCAGGCGAAGAATGTGTACGTGCTCGCGTACTCGTTTGGCGCCAAGCTCGTGACGACACTGCTCCAAAAGCGAGAAGCCCAGGCGGTCCAGAAACTCAAGGGTATCGTCTTTGCAGAGGGTGCATACCGCATCGACCCGAGCACGACGTCGCCCATGGTTGGACAATTCTTGCGACAACGCGCCATCAACTTCAAGGCGGACTCGTCGGTGGCGATGGGCAACCACATCCCCATTGTAGAGGAGCAGTTGTCGTGCAACTGCTTGTCCGTCGGAGATCTAACGGCCTCGGCAGACCCGTCATTATCCAGAAGAGGAAGCAGCAACAAGGCGCGGACGATTAGTTTATGTTTGGAGATGACGTTCAAGTATTTCGTCGCTGTTCGCGAACGTGGCAGCGCTGCGTCCCAGTTCATCGCTGAGTCAACGTCCAAGTCGCGATCTCTCTTTGGCAGCAAGATTCGCAGTCGCCTGGAATCGATAACAACGTCAGGCAGGGGGCGGCGAATGAGCAACATGCCCGAAGGTCCCCCACGCAGAAAAGCTCGTCTGGATTCGCGAGATTCGATGGCCGGCACGTCAGCAATGCGTGCATCAACGCTCAGCGCAGGCAGTAGTCACGCCACTGTGTCGGTTAGTGACTTTGACTTGATCAAGGTGATCGGCAAAGGCTCGATAGGGAAGGTTTTCTTGGTGCGCAAAGTGGACACCCACGTGATCTATGCGATGAAGGTGATTCGCAAAATGAACGTCGTGCGCAGCGGGCTGGAGGAGAGTATCAAGACCGAACGGTTGATCCTGGAAGAAATCGACCACCCGTTCATCGCGCGCCTGCGGTTCTCCTTCCAGACCAAAGACAAGCTTTACCTGGTGACCGATTTTTGTAGTGGTGGCGAGCTCTTCCAGCACATGAATGGCTCATTTTCGTACGAATTGGCGCTGTTCTACGCCGCGGAGCTTGTGCTAGCACTCGAGCATTTGCACAGCCGGAAGGTCGCGTATCGAGATTTGAAGCCCGAGAACATCCTTCTTGAAGCGTCGGGTCATCTTCGTATCACGGATTTTGGACTTTCAAAACAGGATGTCGTGGCTGATGATGGCGCTCGAACAATGGTCGGCAGCACGGAGTACATGGCGCCGGAAGTGCTGTCGATGCAGAAGTATGGCTATGCTGTCGATTGGTGGTCCCTCGGCGTGTTCATCTACGAGATGCTTGTCGGCGAACACCCTTTCGCAGACGACGCGAATAACGGCCACATCATGAAGCAAAACGCCATGACACCTGGGTTTGTAAAGCAGAAGATTCCGTCTGGTATGGCTCCCGAGGCCGCGTCGCTCATCGTAGGACTGCTGGAGTTCAACCCAAGCAAGCGACTGGGCTCACGCGGCTCGCACGAAGTGCGAGGCCATCCATTTTTCGCCCCCATCAACTGGGACCAGCTCATGCGGCGTGAGGTTCGGCCGCCCTGGCGTCCGATGGTGCGCAGCGAGTCGGACGTCCAGAATTTTGACCCCGAGTTCACGTCGGAGCCCGTTGTGGACAGTGTCATGACGCACCAATCCATGGGCCTCAGTACGACGTTCGAGAACTTTACGTTCGACCCGACCACTTCCTCTATGCGAAAGCGATAAGCGTATCAGATATGTACCGCATCTGTTGCTATTGCACTATAGTCACCATCAACACGAGACCGACATTGCAACCACAACAACTTCATTTTCTTCGTTTTTTTTTCCTCGCAATTGTCAAACAGTGTGCTTCGCTACAGTCGCTACGACCAGTCCTGGGCGCTATTCGCACTTGCGCTGTCGTAGGTGGGCTCCCGTTCGCCCGATACCTCGCTAGAAACAATAAAAAAAGGAACAACTTGGCACGCGGCTCGCTTGACGTCGTTGTCAAGCCCGCAGCCCACTTATACGCTCGTGGGCCTTGGCACGGCCCGTGCCGGTGGTGGCGCACATACTCGCCACTCACTGTGCGGCCGTCACGACCGCCTTCTTGCCGTTCAGCGAGCCGTTGCTGGTCGTGCCGTTCTGGATCGCCTGCCGTGTGAACGCGGCGGCGGCCTCGGGCTGCCGCGCGAGCAGCTTGCGGATCACGGCCGAGCTCGCGGCGCCAAACATGGGGCGGAACTGGTTGTAGAAGAACGACACGAACGGCACGTTCGCAAAGACCGAGTAAAAGTCAAAATGGTCCGTGTGGCTCGCGATCTTGCCGTTCTTGAGCTCGATGACCGAAAACACGCGCAGCGTGACTTTGATCCAGTTCGGGAACGGCTTGAGGCGGTAGACCATCGAGCTGTCGATCGTGAGCACCGACGAGCCGGCCATCGAGCCGCGCACGAGCGTGGCCTTGGACGACTTGATAAACTTGCCGAGCACGCGGAACTGCGCCTGGATGTTCTCGAGCCCGTGGACCTGGACGATCGGGTCCGTGAACACAGCGTCCGCGTGGTAGAACCGCGCGATGATCTCGTCGCTGGGCGAGCCCACGTCGTAGAGCGAGAGGATGCTCTCGGCCAATTCCTGTGCGCTGCGGGTCGCCATGGTCAATCAATTTCGGTCGGCGGAGGATTTTCGAGTGTGAAGGTTGGGAAGAGCTCCTCGCGCGCCTGGCTGGAGAAAACCAAGTCTGGTTCTTTAGCGCCAACTGTCGGAACGTCGGAAACCCAACTTTTTTGTTCTTGTTCTCGCTCGCCGAAGGACTTTCGTTCCCATCCCCCAACCGCACACTCGGAAACGAGTTGCTTGGGGGTGTTTTTACCATATCCAACGGGACGGTGGGGCGTCTTTTGCCATACCTAACGCGTACGATACGCGTGGAATTGGCCGCGTCGGCAGGCCGCGTCACGCGAGCAGTTCGATTTCTGTTCCGTGAAAAGAGTGAGTTCGCGCGCAGATCAATCTCTCTGTCTCTTGTGGCGATGGATGGAAAGGAATGCCATGGAGAGACGAAATGGCACGAGAGAGAGGGGGACGGAAGGGTGGACCCCGACGTGGATGCGACGGCCGGGTTCATTCAAGAAACCGCGTGATGGCTAGTCACCACACTCGCAGGCACGAGTCCGGTGCGCGTGCCGGCGTCCGCGCCACAGATCTCGACGCTCCGTGACGACGCGACGACGACCCCAGGGGGACGGGCCCCCGTGTCCCCTCTCGTGACACCGGAAGCCGCGGCGGCCGCGTCACAGAGCGGACTGCCGAACGCCTTCATCGCGGTCTCTGGCGCGTCGAGCCAGCGCCAGGCCCAGTCCGGGAGATGCGTGATGCCGGTATACTCGACATCGATCTCGCGGAGCACCCAGAGGCTCTGATTCGAGGCGCGCAGCGGCAGGCCGACCAGCGGGGTCCGCGACAGCGTCAGGTAACGCAACGACGACGTGGTGTCGAGCGCGTCGTCGGGCAGCGCCGGGATCGCATTGCCCACGAGCGAGAGCGATTCCAGCCGCGGGAGCTGGAACACGGTGCGCGGCACGGCCGTGAGCGCCGTGAACTCGACGTAGAGCGACACGACGTGGGGCCACAGCGCGTCGACGCCGTCGGGCAGCGCGCGCAAGTTGGACACGGCAAACTCGATGTCTTGGAGCGTGGGCGGGAGCGTGGGCTGCGTGACCGCCGTTGGTAGATCGCCCGCGGCCGAAAAGTTGACGCGCACAAACAACAAGTAGTTGAAGCGCGCGAGCGCGTCACGGTGGAGCGCGGTCGGGTCGTCCCAGTCGGTGATAGTCGCGTTGAACACGACGATCCCGTACAGATTCGGGAACGTGCGGATCCGCGAGGGCATGCGCAGGTCTGGGCAGTTGGAAATACCGAGCACCGAAAGCGAGTCCTCGTCCACGCGCGCGAGCTGATCGTCGAGGATGAGCGCCGACCCGGTCGTGTTCAAGTGAAAACAATTGAGGTCGATCACCGCGCACGCGGCCTTGGTGACGAACCAGGGGCTGTTTTCAAGTCTGCAACCGGGTACAACATATACCCGACGTTGCGCGAGGACGTGGATGCCGACAACGCCCAGACCCCAGCAGCAGTTCAAGAGCTGGAGGCAGCGAGTGGACTTGCGCTGTGCCGTCGTGACGTTAGGCTTCTGGGTCTGGGTTTCCTCTCGCCTTGGAGGCATTCCGCCTCCTGGACGCTCGGCCAGGTACTTCTTGAGGGTTCGCAAGTTCAGGAGCAAGCTGACGTGAGGCAGAACTGTGGAGACGTAGTCCAACGATGACATTATGAATAGTTGGTGGTTCTGTTGGACAGCATTTGTGAACCAAACCTCGTCGTACACTTGTTCAGGAGGATAGCCGTGATTTGTTATGTCAAAGAGCTGCCAATATGGCAAGAAAATCCCGAAAGGCACGACAACCGAGTTGCAGAAATCGAGAAACGCGTCGACCGTCACACATGTCAAATGGATCGCGGTCAGAGAGGACTTCGCGCGTTCCAGTACGTTGTGAATCACTGGCGTGGAAAAGCAGTTGATCAAGATGATGAGGACAGCAAGCGTATTGATCCAAGTACTGGCGATCGACTTGCTCAAGTAGAACGCCTGATATGTCTGAAGTCCGATTTCGATGGTTTCGCGGAGCTCGAACATCAACTCAAAATATCGACCCTCAATACCGAAGAGACAACGCCACCAGTGTCGCGACTTCTTTGCCGATTGTACCAGGTATCTAAAGGTCTTGCCGCGATTCAAGGCCGACTGCTGAACCGCCGTGGGCCCACCAGGCCGAGCAAGAATGTTACGACGTGCGTGCGCTATCGATGCTTGTGAAAAGCAGAACCTTCTTCTACGAAAACTGGATATCATGACCCTTGTAATCGCGAACGCGTGGCAAGCTGACATCACCCCGAACGAAAAACTGATGATGCGCATCGCGCGCAATGGTGGCAGATTCAGCGTTGGCACGAAGTACCCCATATCCGGAGTCGTTATGTACCAGTACAGAGCGGCAACGCCAGCAAGGAATGCGCCGTTTATGCCATGGAAAACAATGACAACGACCCACGCTAGCCGAAACGATCGCGGCGGTGCATACAAGAGAGAGCGAGTAACTGGCAAAGAACCCAAGCCAAGCCCGCGTTCTTGAGGCGAGATGCGCTGAGGAGCGACCAGCAGATTCTTCATCGTGGTCTGCTTGACGGGGACAAATACTGTAGGCGGGTTCTATCTCGAGAACGCTGCTCGCTTTTGCGAAAATAGGCTCGGCGATCTGCTCGTTTCGACAATGTATTGCTCGACGAAGTGATTGAAGCTGTCGAGGTCTCCCACTGGCAACTGAACGTGTGCATCTGACACTCCGTCTTCCTTGTCAAGACCTGATCATGATACTTGGCAAAGCTCTCTACGAATCACGTGCATGGCTCCACTCGAACGATCACGCTCCTTGCTATCGTGCTCACCAACTGCCTTGATCAAGAAGTGTCGCCGCCTCCGCAAGAATTTAAGACAGCGGTGTGAAGATAAATGTGAGAAATACCTGAGAATTCTTCACCACAAGATCCTGGAGTTGGATCGTGGGACAGGTGTGTGTACTTTCGCCGAAAGTCCCCATGCTCAATGTCACCGTTGGGCGGTGAGAGCGACACCTGAACTCTCATTGTGCGATCCGCCATCTCCAGCTCAAGTCTTCTTCCACCCAGCATTCCAGCCATGAAGGTCGCTCTCCTCACCGCGCTCGCCGCTATCGCCGCCTCGAGCTCTCTCGCCGCGGACGTCAACGTTGTCGGTGCCCGCACGACAGCTGATGTGCCCGCTGCGGTTGCGCCCAGGGCCAACGACGCCTCCGTCAACGTCATCGGCGCACAGATGTCGCCGCGCATGGCTGGTACGGACGTGCGTATCGCCTCCAAGGACACACTCAACCGTGCGACGGCGCTGCTGAACAAGAACACGCTCGCCACGGACAACAACATCTTCATTGCGCGCAGCAACATTGTGTTTACGCAGAACGACCGCCTCGCGATGCGCAAGAAGGTGGAGGACGCTCTCAAGCGTGACCAGGAGCAGGACATGGCTGCTGGTACGCTTGCGAAGAACGTGCTGCGCGCCGTGTCGGCGCCGGATACGGACAACGTGCTCATGACCAAGGCCTCCGGCGTGGTCGCGGCGAAGGGCGATCCGTCGGCGCTCGCAGCCCGCATCGCCGACTTTGTCGACAATGTTGGTCAGCGCGAGATCGAGCAGGAGCAGTCGATCCAGTCGCAGACGCCGCGCGGCGTGATTGTGCTTGTGGGCACCAAGGACATTCTGCGCCAGCCGACGGCCGCGGTCAACAAGAACATTGCGGCTACTGATAACCAGATTGCCATCTCGCGCAGCAACGTGGCGCCGTCGCAGAATGACCAGGTCGTGCTCACTGGTGGCGCCAAGGTGGCTGACGCCGTGCTGCCGGCCGCGGCGGTCAACGTCGGCCAGGTGACCAAGACTGACGAGACCGAGAGCAGCGAGCCCATGTACCGCACGCGGATCGCGTACCCGAAGGACGGCGAGGCCGACATCGCGCTCAAGGACCAGGAGCAGTGGCTCGGCGGCTATGGCGGGCTCGGCTGGGGCCT